>JAKOGI010000931.1:352500-363091 GCA_029747015.1 Carnegiea gigantea
GATTAAGTAGAATGCATGCTAGTTAGTTTAATAGGAATTCTTATGATGTTTAAAAGGCTTTAGTACATAAAAGCTATAGTCTTTTTGGTATAAGTATCACCCTAATTAATCATAGATGGCTCAAACCCATCTCTTTTAATTAAGTGATCTTAGATTTTTTTTAAATCAATTTACCGATAAATTGATTACAAGGCGTTAAATGATATTTTTCTAATACTTAATGCTCTGGTTTGATCAAATTCTTGCATTGGTATTAGGGTTATCAAAACTAGTAGTGTTTAGAATAAAGCTGGACTTAAATAAACTATAATATAAGAAAAAATGGGGAACATCCACTGGTGGGTGCCTTCTACAGTCTAACTCATGGATAAATCAACTTGTGTGTTGATGATAAATATTGATTTGCATGATGGATATAGATTATGTTCAGTATTTTTTATAAATTTGGTACCTTTGATAATTATTTGTTGCTTTTTAGTTAATTTCTCTAGTTTGTCAATTTTAATTCTTCAATTTCTAAGTTTAATATAAATTTCATTTATCCCCCCAAAAGAATAGTATTTTAGGAGTGTCTTAGTGATTTTAGATTAGTTATATTTTCGTTTTTAGTGTGATTAAAAGTTTTAGGTTTATCTTCTATTCTACTTTGTCATTTATTTACTTGTTTTGTTAAAATCACGTTAAAAATAGTTCCTTTTGTGTTTTTTTGTGTTTTAATCTAGTTTAGGGTTTAAAAATTTTCTAATTTTCTGTTATTTAATTTCAAAATTTTTGGAAATTATTTGATAATTTTTCAAAATTATTTCGTGAATTGAATACGTGCAGTTTTTACTTTAATATTTCTGAAAAATTACAGTTTAATATTTGTTTTACGTTTTTAGGGTTTTATTAAGTCTGGAAATTATATTTTAAATCTGGGTACTTTTGTTATTTATTTTTGTATTTATACTAGTACAGTTTATTATTTCTCTAATTTCAGAATTTATTTTCTGTTGTAATTTTCTGTAGTTAATTTTCTATTTTAATTTTTCTGAATTTGATTACATATAATCTTGGAGATATAAAGTTACAAACTTGCAGAATATTAATTTAGATTCCTTTCTGTGATTTTTAATATTAATTTCTCCCTGTTATTTTCTGTTTTAATTTTCAGTCTAATATTGCATGATTATTTCTGTTTTTATTTTTCCATAATATTTAGGATAGCTATTTACTATTTTTATTTCCAGAATTAAATTTAGAATATTTAGGGGTGATATTAAGTAATTTGTCCAGATTTTTAATTGTTTAATTTGATTTGTTTTAGTAATATAACAAGAAAATAAAATAAATTAGAGCAGTAAATTTAATTAGATTTAAACTAGCTTACTATCATAATCTTTCCTCGTGGGATCGATCCCTAATTTTCTATGCTATAAATCTTATTTATAAATCAAAGTAGTGGTTTAATTTGTAACTCTATGGTAAGCTTTACAAATTTTGGCGCCGTTGTTGGAGAAAGAAAATAAAATTGATAGTTTACTTCTAGTTAATTTTACTACTTTTATTGTTTTATTTTAACTCTGGTATTTTATTTTTGTAGGTTGTTTTAGTTTATCAGATTTAGGAGTGGTCGTATGATCGAAGAGAAACAGGAGCATACGTTTGAGGTGTTTGAAAGTAAAGCAAGTGATTCTGAATCTGTAAGCTCCGAATCTGTAAGTTGTGAAGTTTTTAAAGTTAACATGGCTACTTTACGTGAACTTGCTGCACCTAATTTGGAAACTCAACCTTTGTCTATTACTTATCCTGTATTAGACCGATCATTGAAATTAAACTCTGGATTTTAAACTTGCTGCTTGCCTAATGAAGATCCATATCGCCATATTAATGAGTTCATTATTACATGTTCGACCATGCAACCTGAGAGTATTACCCATGACCAAATTAGATTAAGAGCCTTTCCTTTTTCACTTCAAGATAAGGCGAAAGACTGGTTATATTGGTTGCCCCCTGCAACGTTCGCTACATGGACCCAAATTCATAAAACATTTTTAGAAAAAAAATTTTCCGCATCTAGAATTGGATCCATTAGAAAAGAAATATGTGGAATTAAACAAATGAATGGAGAAACTTTCCATGAGTATTGGGAATGTTTTAATAAATGATGTGCTAGTTGTCTCTAGCATCAAATTTCTGATTGTTGATTCAATATTTCTATGAAGGTTTATTATCTATAGATAGAAGCATGGTGGATGCTGCTAATGGGGGGGCTTTGGTTAATAAGACTCCAGCTCAGGCTAGGGAATTGTTTAATATCATGGCGTAAAACGCTCAACAATTTGGAACTAGGGAACCTCAGTTTAGGAAGGTCAATGAGCTCAGTTTAGGTCCATCTATAGAGACTCAGTTGTCTCAGATCACTGCTATGTTGAACAAACTCATCACTAAAGAAGTTCAGAAAGCAGTGGTGTGTAGTATTTGCTGTTTAGAGGGACATGCTACTGATGCATGCCGTACACTTTGAGGGGGTGATGTGAATGCTATGTTTTCTAACCAAGGCCAAAGGAAGTATGACCCCTACTCTAACACTTATAATAAAGGATAGAAAGACCATCCTAATCTTAGGTATGGACCTAGGAACAACCGCCTAGGTTTTGACCAACCATTACATCAACCTTCTGCTTAGGATAGAATAAATTTTCTTTTAGAGCAAGTCATAAAAAAGATGGATGACTAGAAAATGGAGGTTGACACTAGGTTTCAGAACATAGAGATGACTCTTAAACAGGTCCAGGAGAGACAGACTGCTACTGATACCATAGTTAGTAACCTCTAGGCCCAAATACAACATAGATTGCCATCTCAACCATTCCAGAACCTAAAGGAAAATGTGAGTACCGTGACACTTAGGAGTGAGAAAGAATTAAAGGAACCTAAGAAGAATAGAGAGGTAGAGCATGAAATAGAGGTCAACAAACCTGAACCTAACCAAGACCAAGACACTACCTTTAATGCTAAGGAAGTAGGTGAGGATAAGAAGGAACCTTACAAGTCATTACCCCCTTTCCTAGTAGACTGAGAGGAAAAACTTCTAAGGTAGATGAGGCAAACTAAGAAATCTTAGAAACATTTTGGAAGGTAGAGATCAACATTCCTCTCCTAGATACCATAAACAGGTGCCTCATTACACCAAGTTCCTTAAAAAGCTTTGTACTGTAAGACGTAAACTAAAAGGGAATGAAAAGGTAAGTGTGGGGGAAAACGTGTCTGCTATTTTCTAAAAGAAGCTTCCCCCTAAATGTAATGACCCAGGTGCATTCTCTATTCCTTGTAAAATTGAAAACCTCTCCTTTAATAGAGCTATGCTTGATTTAGGAGCTTCCATCAATGTAATGCCTAGGTCTGTTTATGATAAACTGCACTTAGGAGAGTTAAAGAAAACTGATTTAATCATTTAGTTAGTTGGTAGGAGTAATCATAACCAGATGGAGTTTTGGAAGATGTGTTAGTCTAAGTCAATGAGCTTGTCTTTCCTACTGACTTTTATGTATTGGACATGGGTGATGCATGCCATGGTGTTTCCATATTGCTTGGTAGATCATTTCTTAAAACATCTAGGATAAAAATAGATATGTAGCAGGAACATTGACTATGGAATTTGATGGTGAAATTATTAAATTCAATATTTTTGATGCTATGAGATTTCCTGCTGATGTGAACTATCTGTGTGCACTTGATGCGATTGATGAATTGTCCAAGAATGTCTATGAACTGTCTCATAATGATGAATTGTTAACTTTACTTACTCAAGGTTTGGATTAGTTTGTGTTTCATAATGTGCCTTACCATATTAATAATGAGTTAGTGGGCAGCTTAGAGTCTTTGTTGCACTTGCATATAGTTTACAGACCTAGGAAGCTAGAATTGCCTGAAAGTCACACGAAGATGCTACCCTCTCGCATTTCATCCCCTGAGCTAGAACTAAAACCATTACCTGAAAATCTTAAGTATGTTTATTTAGGGGATGATGAGACCTTACCTATTATAATCTCTAATGCACTTACCTCTAAATAATAGGATAAACTTATTAAGGTGCTTAGAGAATACAGTGAAGCATTAGGGTGGACATTAGCAGACCTTAAAAGACTTAGCCCCACACTATGTCCACATAAAATCACATTAGAATCAGATACTAAGCCTAAGAGAGACCCTCAGCGCAGTCTAAATCCACCTATGATGGAGGTAGTTCAAAAAAACGTTCTTAAGTGGTTAGATGCTGGAGTAATATACCCCATCACTGATTCTGAGCAGGTTAGTCCTATCCATGTGGTTCCCAAAAAGGAGGGGAACGACAGTAGTACAGAACAAGGAAGGTGAGTTAATAGCTACTAGAGTCCAAAGTGGTTAGAGAGTGTGCATTAACTATAGGAAGCTTAATAAGGCCACAAAGAAGGACCATTTTTCATTGCCCTTTATGGACCAAATGTTGGAGAGACCAGCTGGGAGGCCACACTATTGTTTTCTAAATGGCTATTCAGGTTATACTCAGGTCACTATAGCTCCTGAGGATCAAGAAAAGATGACTTTTACCTATCCTTTTGACACGTATGCTTTTAGAAGGATGCCTTTTGGTCTATGTAATGCAGCTGCTACATTTCAAAGGTGTATGATGAGTACTTTTTCTAATTTTATCGCCAAAATTATGAAAGTTTTCATATGATTTTACTGTACATGGTGATTCATTCGATGAGTGCTTGCATCATCTTACATTAGTACTTAAGCATTGTATTGAGATTAATTTAGTGCTTAATTTTGAAAAATGTCATTTCATGGTGGAGCATGGGGTAGTACTAGGTCATGTAGTGTCATCCAAGGGCTTAGAGGTTGATAAGGCTAAAGTAGAAATCATTCAATCTTTGCCCTATCCACAGTGTGTCAAGGAGGCGAGGTCATTTCTAGGTCATGTTGGCTTTTATTGGAGATTTATCAAGGATTTTTCTAAGATTGCCTTTCCTTTATGTGCTTTACTTGCAAAAGATACTTTATTTAATTTTAATGAGCACTGTAGGAGAGCTTTTGACCAATTGAAGTTAAAATTAACCACCACTTCTATAGTACAACCTCCTAATTGGGCCCTACCTCTGAACTGATGTGTGATGCTAGTGATAAGGCAGTACGGGCAGTCTTAGGTCAAAGAGTAGGTAAAGTACCTCATGTAATTTATTATGCTTCTAGAACTCTTGACCTAGCACAGTGTAACTACAGTACCACAGAAAAGAAAATGTATGCTATTGTTTTTGCTCTAGAAAAGTTTCATCCTTATCTATTGGGTGTTAAAGTTATTGTTTAGACTGATAATTATGCTATTAAATATCTGTTAAGTAAGAATGACTCAAAATCTAGATTGATTAGATGAGTCTTGCTACTACAAGAATTCCAATTAAAGATTAAAGACAAGCCAGGAGCTGAAAATTTAGTAGCGGACCATCTAAGTTTGCTAGAGAATGGGGAGAGTGGGAATTTGTTAAGTGATTGTTTTCCTAATGAGACTTTATATGCTATCACTGATAGGCTGCCTTGGTATGCTAATGTGGTTTATTATATAATAACTAAAACCTTTCCTATAGACTTGTCTAGAGCCCAAAAGAAGAAAATAAGAGCTCAATCTAAATATTATGATTGGAATGAGCCATATTTATGGAAATTTTATGGAGATCAGATTATAAGGCGTTGTGTAGATGACAGGGAATTTCATTTAATTTTAACTTTCTATCACTCTTTTGAAAGTGCGGGACATTTTGGACCCAAAAGAACGGCACACAAAGTTTTTGAATGTGGATTTATTTGGCCTACTTTTTTTAGGGATGCCTATTGATTTTGTAAAAGATGTGAAGCATGCCAGAAGACAAGAAATTTATCTAGAAGGAATCAAATGCCTCTGCATAATGTGTATGTTTGTGAGATTTTTGATGTATGAGGTATTGATTTTATGGGATCTTTTCCTCCTTCTTTGGGTTTTACTTACATTCTTATGCTTGTTAACTATGTATCTAAGTGGATTAAAGCTGTGGCTACTGAAGCTGATGATGCTAAAACCATGGTGAACTATGCTAAATCTCTCATTTTGTATAGATATGGAGTTCCTAAAGCAATCATCAGTGATAGGGGAACACATTTTTGTCATAGAGCCCTGGGTGCCTTGCTAGCCAAATATCATGTAACTCACAAGATGTCTACTGGTTATCATCCCCAAACCAATGACCAAGCTGAAATCTCTAATAAAGAGATCAAGGGCATATTAGAAAGGTTGTTAGACCAGATAAGAAAGATTGGAGTCTTAGGTTAGAGGAAGCTCTCTGGGCCTATAGGGCTACATATAAGGCACCTATAGGTATGTCACCTTATAGGTTAGTTTTTGGTAAAGCATGTCATCTCCCTGTAGATCTAGAGCATAAATCATATTGGGCTGTAAAGTAGTGTAATCTAGATTATGAGCTAGTAGGAAATGAGCGTAAGTTACCATTACAGGAATTAGAAGAGATTCACCTGGAAGCCTATGACAATTTAGTGATTTACAAAGGTAAAGTCAAAGCTTTTCATGATGCTAAGCTTAGTAGAAAAGAATTTCAGGTGGGAGAAAAAGTATTGTTATTCAATTCAAAATTGAAACTCTTTCCTGATAAGTTGAACTCTAGATGGCTAGGACCTTTTATGGTAGTAAAGACATATCCACATGGTGCTATTGAGATTAAATCCTTTGCTACTAACAAGATTTTCAAGGTAAATGGGCACTTCTATAAAGGAGATCAGGTATGCTTAATAGAGGAGATCCGACTAGAGGATCCATGACCTCATTTGCATCGAGCCAACGACAATACACAAAGACACTGGTTAAGAGGCAACCTGACATTTTTTAGGGAAGTATACATTTAATTTTACTCTTATCTTTGTTATTTCTATCTTTTTGTATGCATTAGGGACAATGCATGAATTAAGCATGGGAGGGCGCATCCTGCATTTAGGTCCTGCAGTATTCATTCTTGAAAAAAACAAACAAACAAAAAAATTTATGATTTTTTTATAACTAATGCATGAATATGAGTTCATGCTAGGCTTTCTCGCTTAAAATTTTCTATTTTACTATCTTTTAGTTATTCTTCTATGAGTGAGGACTTTTGAACATGTTAACTGTTATTCAGAGTAGTTTAAGTTGATCCTCATATATCTCTATGATGAGTAACGATCATGATTATCCATCTTATTTGATCATATTATATAGCCGCTTCAGAAGCAATAAAATGACCTAGTTCATTTCCTAGACTATTGAATCAGTAGAATAACTCATTAAAATTGTGACTTTTCTTGTCTTATAAAAGAAAATAAAAGAAAAAAAAGAAAAAAAAAGGGTTAGATTACCAACATGGGTAGGAATGGGTAGCTCGGCACCTTTTCCCCTTAAGTTTAGGTCTCAAGTTGAGCCTTATGTATGGAGTAACCTATGGGATAGTCATGCCCCTTTTTGGGCCGATCAATGACTCATGCCAAACTAACAGCCAATTAAAAAAATAATAATAAAATAATGATGGGAATAAATTGTTTACTCCAGCATGTCTATTCGGGTGAGTGTGAGATAGGGAGTGTTTAATTTCTAAGACCCTATATAGGCCTCGAATATGTGCGCAATAGGAGTTTGAAAAAAAAAAAAGAGAGAGAAAAATTACAAGGCAAGTTTAGAATTAATTTCAATGAGTTGTTCCTTCTAGTTCAGTTGTCTCTATAGCCATACCGTACCTAAACTTTTTAGACCTTTTAATCGGAGTATGCATGCTTAAAAGAGGTGGATGATTATTACTCTTATTACTTCATTAAAGAAATGTTGTGAGGCTGATGAAGAAACATTTTGATGGTAGTTGATGTTTAGTAGTTATCCACTTGTTGGAAGGAAAACTAATTAATTTTGAATAAAACTGTTTTTAAAGCAAGCCAAGCCTAGTATAAATATCATATTTATGCATGACCTTATAGGAAAGAGGGGGCCGTTTTTAGGTCGAGTCCCAGATTTCTTTACACAAGGACGTCCAAAGTCTAAGTGTGGGGGAATTTGTTAAGTCATAATTCATGCATGTTTTTAATAATTAATTTGATTATATTATATGTATTATTTTGTTTAATTTACTTTATTTTATATATTTTTTAGGTTAAGTATTAATAAAGAAATAGGAGAAGAGAAGACGTCGAAATTCGGGTTTTATTTACTAAAGGATTTTATAAGCGAATGTATCAAGTTGGTCTAAAAAATAATGAATTATGAAAAATATTATTTTTATAATGATTTATTTGGGTTAGGGTTCGGAGATTACTACTTCTAATTAGAGGATTTGGAGACGAAGACATCCTATAAGAAAAGAAACCCTAACAACGTTATAATACAAAAACCAATTAAATCTCCTCACCTCCACACACATTCATGCATCACTCCATCAGATTTCTTTCCGTCACCATCAGATCATCACACTCACGGTAGCCTCCTACACAGCGTCATCACCATCATCAGCATACCCTTCATCACCTAACCTCCACTTCTCTCACCCCATCACGCATCACCACCATCATCTCTTAGCCACTCTTCTTGTGCCCCACGACACCTTCATCTCCCATCAAACAATCAACCACCAACATCTCCTATTAAAATAAATAAAAAAAAAGCACCATCAGCAATAAAACACACCCACTGCCCCCATCATTCATTATATAAACTACACAACCTCATCATCTCAAACATCATCACCATCATCAATCATCATCATCATCGAAGCAAAGTAATATTGTCCTGATTTCCTTTATTTTTATTTTATTTTATTTTTTTGTTTAGTTTATTGTTAAACATGAAATCTTTGGTTAATTGTTGGGATTTTATTTTTAATATGAGTGAGTAATTTCCTTGTACTTAGTATAATCTATTTGAAACCATGCTAAATTAATTATTTTCAAACAAGTTTTATGCTTTATTGTCTAGTTGATTTTTATTCATGATTCTATAACAATTAGTATTTATCATTTATGATATTCGTGTTAGATTAATTAGAATGCACGCTAGTTAGTTTAATACGAATTTTTATGATAGTTTAAAAGGCTTTAGTACATAAAAGCTATAGTCTTTTGGGCATAAGTATCACCGTAATTAATCATAGATGGCTCAAACCCATCTCTTTTAATCAGTTAATTATTATACATCTTTGTTAAATCAATTTGATGGTAAAATGATTACAAGGCATTAGATGATAATTTTTCAATACTTAATGCTCTAGTTTGATTAAATTCTTGCATTGGTGCTAGGGTTATCAAAACTAGTAGGATTTAGATTAATGCTGGATTTAAATAAAGCATAATATAAGGAAAAAAAGGGGAACATCCGCTGGTGGGTGCCTTTTATAATATAACTCATAGATAAATCGATTTGTGTGTTGATGATAAATATTGATTTGCATGGTGGTTGTAGATTATGCTAAGTATTTTTCATAAATTTGGCATCTTTGATAATTATTTGTTGCTTTTTAGTTAATTTCTCTAGTTTGTCAATTTTAATTCTTCAATTTATAAGTTTTAATATAAATTTTGTTTACCCCCTCCAAAAGAATAGTCTTTCAGGAGTGTCTTAGTGATTTTAGATTAGTTATATTTTGGTTTTTAGTGTGATTAAAATTTTCAGATTTATTTCTATTCTACTTTGCAATTTATTTACCGGTTTGGTAGAAATTATGTTAAAGATAGTTCCTTTTTTGTTTTTTCAAGTTTTAATCCAATCTAGGGTTTAGAAAGTATTCTAATTTGCTGCTATTTAATTTCGAAAGTTTTGGAAATTATTTGATAATTTGTCAAAATTATTTCGTGAATTAAATATGCACAAGTTTTTACTTTAATAATTCGGAAAAATTGCGTTTTAATTTTTATTTAACGTTCCTAGGGTTCTATTAAGTCTAAAAAATTATATTTTGAAATCTAGGTACTTTTGTCATTTATTTTCATATTTATGTTGGTGCAGTTTACTATTTCTCCAATTTCAGATTTTATTTTCTGTTTTAATTTTCGGTAGTTAATTTTCTATTTCACGTTTTCTGAATTTAATTGCATAAAATTTTGGAGATATAAAGTTACAAACCTGCAGAATATTAATTCAGATTACTTCTATGATTTTTAATATTAATTTTCTGCCTGTTATTTTTAGTTTTAATTTACAGTCTAATATTGTGTGATAATTTCTGCTTTTATTTTTCTAGAATATTTAGGGGCAATATTAAATAGTTTTTTTGGATTTTTACCTATTTAATTGGATTTGTTTCAGTAATATAACGTGAAAATAAAACAAATTAGAGCAGTAAATTTAATTAGATTTAAACTAGCTTCCTATCGTAATCTCTCCTCGTGGGATCGATCCCTACTTTTCTACGCTATAAATCTTATTTATAAATCAAAGAAGTGTTTTTATTTGCAACTCTATGATAAGCTTTACAATATATATATATATATATATATATATACATATATATATATATTATATATATATATATATATATATATTATACATACTACCATACATACATACATTACA
>JAKOGI010000932.1:0-215000 GCA_029747015.1 Carnegiea gigantea
CACATATAAATCTCTCTCGTCTCTCTCTCTCTCTCCCCCCCTCCATATATTATGTTGTGTGTGCGCGCGCGTCGCGCGTGTATGTGCTGTGTATATATGTATATAGACATAATATAAGAGTATATACATTATACCCACACACATGTATAGGCATATTAATACATTAGATTATGATCGTGTGTATATGTATATGTATGCATACATCTATATCTGTATATGTATACATATGACAAAATATATTTATATACATACATACGGACATACATATATATATATATATATATATATATATATATATATATATATATATATATATCTACATATATATATATATATATATATATATATATATATATATATATATATATATATATATATATATATATATATATATATATATATATATATATGTTGGGCATTGGATTAGATATGTGTAATGTATGTCTTTTGGTGAGTTTGCGTTGTGGTTCATGTCAGTGAAGGATCCAACCTTGGAATTTGGATCAATGCCTTGTCCTTGAATTTGATGTGACAATTTTGTCATTTTCCTGTATTCTGTAGTTGGGGCACACATTAAAATTTTGTTGCATTTCTGTCCCTACAAACTACATAACTTAGGCAATTTATTTATAGTTTATTTGGCTTAGTAAAATGGATTCTGGCTGGCTCTCTACTTAAGCATTACATTTAATGGAAATGACGAATACAAAAGAAAAGTTAATAGGCTAGGACCTTAACAAATTATCCCAAAAATTTGTTGTGCTGAAAGACCTCTTTTATGAAGAAATTGCCACAAAAATAGAAGAAACATTTAATTACTTAAAAGAAAAAGATGGTAAAAATACAAAAAACGATGGAAGAAATTTAGTTCTTATTATCTGATAAATTATACGAGTAGTTATCAATTATGATCACTCCCTCTTTCTTTCTGCCCTTTTAGCAGTCACTCTCTCAGCCAAATAATTTCTTTTTTAAAAAAAAAATAAAAATGCCTTTATCAAAGATGACAAGGACAAAGGTCGTTTATCGTGTTAGGGAAGTAAATTCAAAGTTGAAGCTTGCTTTAGTTGGGATCGTTGTTGAAATCCAATTGGTGGAAGCCTTTTGAGTTTTCTGTGGCAAAAGGGATGAGGGGATCATATGTTGTTTTTCATGGAATGATTTGATCTTGATGAAAGCTTTTAATTGCCTCTCACCTATTGTATTATATTATATTGTAATTATATTATATTGTCATTGTTACTTATCTAAACCAAAAAAAAAAAGACAAAAATATATTGAAAAATCATTTGAGTCGACTTTGTGATACGAATATAAAAATCAAAAAAAAATGAAGGTAAGGGAAATAAGAATTTGCAAATAATTGCAACTATAAGTCATAAGGAACAGGGAAGAGGTTATGAGAAATTGTGAAGGCTATAATCTATAAGTTCTAAAAAGTTGTAATAAATTACAAGTTCAAGTTTGATTCTACTTCAAGATAAAAAGAGTAGGATTATAATAATAACTATAAAAATGCATGCTATAATTACTACGTCATTAGTTCAAAATGCTTACCAAAATTTTCGAGGCCACCACCAAAAAAAAAAAAAAAAAAACAACCCCGGCAGAACTTTTTATGTTAAGATATTTCAGTAGAGTGAAGATTTGTATGGTTGTTACCCCAATTTGCCAACTATAGAAATTATCACCAATACTTGCAATATGAGCCATACAAACTATTAAATGACATTTTTTTAATAAAAAGGAGATTTTTTTTTAATGAAAAACCATCCTGTGCTTATAATAAAATCCTTCTAACAATAATTGAATAAATGCAAGTAGGGATGGTAGTTACATACGAATTTGAAGCAGATTCGATCCGATCTGAGGTAAAATTACCGGATTCGAATCCGAGACAGAAAAATCCAATAAAAATAATTCGAATCCGAGTAGGATTCGGGCCGGATTTGGATGAACGATAAAATTCGATCCGACTTTCAATCCGATTCGACTATTTTTTAAATATTTCAAATTTAAAATTTAAGTTTAAATTTTAAAATTTTTAGAATTAAAACCTACCCAACATACCTACCCACCCTCCCTCCAAACCCCAAGGTGCCAACCCAACCCAATTTTATTTTTTAGCAGGTTTTTTTTTTGGTATGTAAAAATTAAAACTCAAACTCTAATACTCCCCCCTAGTTACTCTCTCTCCCCTCGCCACTTCATCAGTTGCACTTGCTGCACAATGACTCTCGGGTCTTGGACTCTCACTAGTTGCTCTTGGCCTCTCGCGACTCTCTAGTCGGACTGTCGGAGTAGTCCCTCTTCAGTCCTTGGCTCCTTGCTCCAACTCCCTGTCTCTCTCTCTCTCCCCCCCCCTCTCTCTCTCTGAGCCTCTATCTTCACACCGGTTTCTACAACGCCAACGCCGAGCATTTCATCGTCCTCTCTAGTCTCTCATGAGTGCACATCTCCCCTTCTCCTTAATTTAACAGTTCATACAATAAAATCTAAATATATATTTTTATGATTTTGAGTGTTGTTTAGATTTTTGGGGTTAAGAACAAGAGAAGTTAGACTTTCGGTTTGCCATTTTGCGGTTTGGGAAGATTGTTGATTTTGATCATTTTTTTGGGGTTGATCTGAACTGATGATTCTATCGATGTATGATGTTTTAATGAGTGTTCCGTTTTTACAAACCTCTACAATGAAGCCTTCAATCTTCATTTTTAGCAACTTGAATGTGTCATTGAAAGAGGTTAATAAGGACCCAATCGGCCAATACGTGGTGATATTACTATGGTTGTGATGAAGATGCAAATGGAACAGACATAATGAGATGAAGAGACAGCAATATATGGATCAGTAGCATGATCAAAATTATACTCTAACACTTAATTCTAATGAAAATCTCAGCTAAATACAAATAATACTTATAGATATCATTATATATATATATATATATATATATATATATATATATATATATATATATATATATATATATATATATATATATATATATATATATATATATACACCTCTAGTCGAAGATCAATAGAGAAGAAGGGCTAAATGAAGCAAGTGAAGGATTTGTAATCTTACTTTTTTTCTTTTTATGAGGTGGACATGTTATTTGTGATATTTCAGATGTATCACGTAGTTGTTAAGACTTGTAATTATTAGAACATGTTATTGTTTTGTTGAGCTGGAAATATGTTCTTTCTTTTATTTTTCGTTTAAATGTTCAGGATTTGATTCATACGATATATGAACGCACATCATCGCATTGATAGATGGGTAGAATATAGAAAAATTGTATAAATTTATTGTGTGGCAAAATGAATTATTTCAGATCGGATTAAATCCGACTCCGATCTGATTCGAGTTGGATCGGATCCGAAGGTTCTTCTTCGATCTGATGGATCGGATTCGGATTAGATTTTAAGATCTGAATATAATCGATGCGGATTCAGATGTTCCAATATCCAATCCGCTGATCCGTTGACATCACTAGAGGATATATTAAGGTGAGGTGCAAAGATTTGGTTTGTTCTTTTTTTTTTTTGGCTGAGTAAGGTGTAGGGCCGGCCCCCCCCCCCAAAAAAAAAAAAAAAACCTAACACCCACCGAGAATCTATAAAATTTATCCCAATGGATATGATTGGATGGTGAAAATGGGGGGAAAAAATTGGTATGAGGTGGGTATTGATAAAATAAGTATTGATATGGGTAAGGGTTTGGATATAGTACCAACCCACCCCATACCTATTTTGTTAATACCTACCTGCCCCATGCCTATTTTATTAATACCCACTATGTACCCATGCCATATCCACCTCATATAAAATTCGTACCGTTTGTTTGAAGTTTTAATCTGTTACTCGTACTTGGATATTTTGTCAGTTGCTTTCAATTATATAATATCCAAGATTTCGATGGAACATTTTGTTAGAAACTGTAACTATCAAGTGCTAATTTATTGCTTTAATTGAAAAATTTTTAGTTGTACTGGACGTGATATGAAATATTGTTTGAAGTTTGATATTAATGTAACATATTGGGTATTTAATGTCGAATATCTGTGCAAAATGGGTTTAATTTTTTTTTGTCTATATGTACTCGAATAAAACTCGCATGCCTACTATACCCAGTGGGTATGGCTATGGGTATAATTTTACAACGTCCGATGGGTATACGTATTAATTTTAAAAATAAGTATTGGTGAGGTTGTGGCTAAACTCGACCCGTACCCGCCCCATTGTCACTCCTAGTAAGGTGAGGTGAAAAGATTGATACAAGGAAGAATGAGGTGAAAACTATATCCATAATCTCAATATTAACTACTAGGCTAGAATATTATTAATAGTTTTTTAAAATTTTAAAATAAGGCCTACATTTAAATATTGTGTTCATCATAAGATTGAATATTTGTCTAATTAATCGACGATTTTGCTAATAAAAATTTCAAAACTTATTGCCATGATTTTAAAAAAAGGGGATTCTTAGAAAAACAAATTAAAGATAAAATGGTCCAAATATATGCTAGCTATCCATTGACGGATCAGACAAGTAGACCCCACCAGATAAATACCAACTAGTTGAATTTTGTTCACCTTAAGTTCTATTTTTTTCTTAATGAAACTGTAACGCCCCGCCCGAAGTGGACGGACGCGTCACCGCCGTGGACGCTCGGTCAGTAGCGCCCACCAGGCTCTATGACCTTATTGACCTGAATTGACCTATTCATAGGCGATAGCAGCGGAAGCCCTTATCGAAATCGAACCAAAGGTCGAGATAGTCAACCTAAAACATGCATTACATACACACTTAGCCGTATCCATCATGTTATTACATATTTCTGAATCAAAATACATTCAGAACTACATTTACTAACATAATCCATACTTTATACATACTACGAGCCCTACAGTTCCAAATAAGTTCTTCAAAAGTGTTTCAGAGCTAGCGAACTTTCTTAATGCTCCTGGGGTCCCTTCTCGCTTCCAAAACCTAAAAAGAAAATGGTGAGGTCATGAGCTCCCCGAGCCCAGTGAATAACCCTGACCTTTCCCACTGTTACACTTTGCACATTAACCGGTTCACACATAATCACGTAGTACACATATCTCACGACATATAGACAAATATTTGTAGGCTTCAAGAATCAAGATAAACTCATACCTCCATATCTCATATATTCACAAATATCACAACTACCCACAATATACTTATGTCATGGAATAGGCAATTAGCGTAGCTTAGTCGTACTTGTCCCATACCAAGTACAATTCAAGGACTCTCGTTTTCACGTAAGTCCCTGAACAAACTCTACGGTTAGCCTATTCACTAAACTAACCATGATTGTCCTATACCAATCACGTCCTTTGGGCTCATAGTCCTCATTAGAGTCCAAAAGAGAGCAGAATCTGCTAAGCAACGTAACGGCCCGCCCATAACCACAATTAGCACACACATCAAAGCAATCTTTTTCAGAAAAGTTCGCGTACTAGCCATAAACACATTCCAAATTCAATCACAAGCTTGAAGATATTTTGAATGAACCTTCAAATCCAAAACTAAATCCAAAATCCAAAACTAAGATCAAAATTGATTTCATAACTGATCCAAATTTCAAATCCAAATGAAACCCAATTCCATGTCACATCCGAAATCCGAATCCAAGCCAAAATTAATTTCACAACACATCACATATTCTTAACTGAATGCAAAACTTTTAGGTTAAGGGAAAACAACTCATGACTCACACAAAGAACTATCACAAAACACAAGGGTCACAAACACATCCTGGCGGACTGGGCAATGCCCACTCAAGGTACCAATCAGGAACCCAACGCTCTAGAGTACGTAGATGTCCTCAAAACACAAACTGTGGAGTCACATTCACATCCTGAAAAACCAGGGACCCACACAGCTCCCAAATAACACAAATTGAGAGCCAATTGGCGAACCGGGCAGCGCCCACTCAATGTACCAGCCAACGACTGACACAGCTCCAAACACAAAGATAACTACTTCTATGGCCATAGTTCTAGAACGCCCTGTAATAGCCTAAAGCAAGGCATGAACTTTTTTCCCCAAAACATAACTTAAGAAAATCGTATAATTCATTGTCTCCATTCAAAATACTTTCATAAGTTTCCCATGATTCATCGCACAAGCAGAATTCTTAGGAAGCTCAACAATGGCTTTTTCACATCTAATTTACGGATTAAACATGCAAATAATCCATAATTACACTAAATAAGTTACTTTAACTCAAAAATTCATAACTCACATCATACATCTCCAATCTTTACCAAACTTTTCAGGAAATTGAAAAATGACATGTAGATTCTAACATATTAATTTCATAATTTTTGTCCACACCAATCATTCCCAGAAATTCAAACAGTCAGCCAAAATACTCAAAAATCTGTGAATTAAACTCAAAATTCATAACTTTTAGCATACACAACAAAAATTCACAATAATTTACCAGCAAACACCCCATATCATAAGGAATGTACAGTAATAATTTGATAATTTTTCTCCAAGCAAACCTTTCATAATAAATTAAAACAGTAACCGAAATCAGGTACCAAAACAAGGCAGTCTCAATCGAAAATTCATAACTTCTAAAATACACATCCAAAATTCATGAAAATTTACAGGATATTTCTAGACATCAGTGTTATTCTACATTAAAAATTGCATAATTTTTCTCCAACCCAAAAGCTCACAGTAATTCCAAACACCATCTGAATTTACATACTGAAAACAGGGCAGATTCAAATAAAAATTCATAACTTACAAACTACACATCTAAAATTCATGAAACTTTACCAGACGTTGCCTAATATCCTGGGTAACCTACAGTAAAAATTTCAGGATTTTTCAAGCTGCCAGTAATTCACAAAAAATCAAACAGTAGCAGACCTGTGCAAAATCCGAAAATTCAACACTTATGTTTCAATTCTCTTGTTCATCCATTACCAATAATCAATCCAAAAATCCATCATTTAACATGTAATTGGATGAATTCACAACATACCCAACAACTCACAACCCCCTAATCAATCCAAAAAGCACAATTAAACAAGCAACTTTAGGGGTGAGTTTCTATCAATCGAAGATTATTTTCTCCTCTATCAAACCCTAAAAACGTCAAATTCATACTTCAATTTTCGCTTGATTTCTCAGATTCGAACCCTAGGTTTTCAAATTCTTCTTGCCCTAATCAATTTTAGGTTGAAGAAGAATAAGAATTACTCACCTTAATCTGCAAATCGAAACTAAAATCGAATTCCTCCTCTTCTTCTTCTTCTTCTTCTTCTTCTTCTTCTTCTTCTTCTTCCTCCTCCTCCTCCTCCTCCTCCTCTTCTCTGCCTCTCTACGTGTGTGGTGTGTGTTTGTGTTGAAACCCCCCCCCAAAGTTCACGTAAATCCCCTTTCCCAATTTCCTTTTCTTTTTTCTTTTTTTTTGGGTCAAGCCCCCCTTTTTTGACTTTTCTTCCTTTCTTTTTTTTTTTTTTTTAAGCAAATCCTTAGTCGTATACTCATTCAACAAGTTATTCTCAAAACACAATCATATTAACTTAAAACACATATATATCTAAAATAAAACACATAAAATGCATACACATTAATCAGGAATTCACACTTGAATCAAAATTAGTAACCAAAAATTTCGGGGCGTTACATCCTTCCCCCCTTAAAATAAGTTTCGTCCTCGAAACTTACCTTTCCTTGTACACCGGATGCGAGTCCGCTTAACTTTTCTCCGGCGGCTTCATGACATAAATCCTTCCTGCGGAACCTTTCCCCTTATCGTAATCTGTCTTCTTGTTCGGTGGCTGGGGTATGCCTTTTTCATTAGAGAATGGCCTCTTCGAGCTTCCAGAAGCCCTTCTATTCGGTTCGGGGCACTGGGAAGCTATATGGCCAGGTTTTCCGCAGTTGAAGCACTTGCCCGTTGCTCGGTAGCATTCAACTCCACCATGGATTTTCTTGCAGAACTCACAGTATTTCTTATCTGAAGCTGGTTCAAGCATTCGCTCTCCTTGAGCAATGTTCTTTTGTTTCTCAAAGGCTAAGCTTCCTCCACTTGATTTCTTGTTCGTAGTTGCATTTTTAGTTTTACCTTCATTCGAAACCTTTTCAACGCGCATTGCTCTTTGGTATATGTCTTGATACTTAGTAAAGACTTGCGATGATAAACCTTTCCGAATTTCAATATCTAAACCATCTTCAAATCGATCAACTTTTCTTTGCTCCGTGTCCACAAGGTGTCTCCCAAACCGACTGAGCTCTGTAAACTTAGCACCATATTCCATCACGGTCATCTTACCCTGCCCCAAGTTAGAGAATTCTAACTCCTTAGCTCTCTGCACATCCCTAGGATAATATTGTTCATTCATCTTCTCTTTAAGCATTTCCCAAGTTAGTGGGTTTGTTTTTTCCTCCTCATCACTCGGCTTAACGGAATCCCACCAATGATCCGCTTCGCCCGTGAACAAGTGCGTAGCCAAACCCACTTTATACTCCTCGGGACACATCATTGTCTTGAATATCTTATCAAGCTCCCTCATCCACTCATCTAACTTTGAAGGATTCGTAGTTCCTCTAAACTTTGGAGGCTGCAACTTAAGGAACTTGTTAAGCAGATTAATCCCTGCCATAGGGTCGGCTTTACTCCCTCCATCACTAGATCCCCCTCCACTTTCTGCAGCAGCCATCTAAACGAGTCGACTACCGGTACGATAGTAGGCTGAATGATTGCTCGAATATGGTCCACCACTAAGTTAGGCACAAATAATTCAGTTAAGCACATATCCGATCACATAGACACATAGTTTTCACATTCACAAGCACTAAAGCAAGCACACACGCACATAATTCCTATGGGTTGCAGGTTGCTTGCTCTGATACCATTCTGTAACGCCCCGCCCGAAGTGGACGGACGCGTCGCCGCCGTGGACGCTCGGTCAGTAGCGCCCACCAGGCTCTATGACCTTATTGACCTGAATTGACCTATTCATAGGCGATAGCAGCGGAAGCTCTTATCGAAATCGAACCAAAGATCGAGATAGTCAACCTAAAACATGCATTACATACACACTTAGCCATATCCATCATGTTATTACATATTTCTGAATCAAAAGACATTCAGAACTACATTTACTAACATAATCCATACTTTATACATACTACGAGCCCTACAGTTCCAAATAAGTTCTTCAAAAGTGTTTCAGAGCTAGCGAGCTTTCTTAATGCTCCTGGGGTCCCTTCTCGCTTCCAAAACCTAAAAAAAAATGGTGAGGTCATGAGCTCCCCGAGCTCAGTGAATAACCCTGACCTTCCCCACTGTTACACTTTGCACATTAACCGGTTCACACATAATCACGTAGTACACATATCTCACGACATATAGACAAATATTTGTAGGCTTCAAGAATCAAGATAAACTCATACCTCCATATCTCATATATTCACAAATATCACAACTACCCACAATATACTTATGTCATGGAATAGGCAATTAGCGTAGCTTAGTCGTACTTGTCCCATACCAAGTACAATTCAAGGACTCTCGTTTTCACGTAAGTCCCTGAACAAACTCTACGGTTAGTCTATTCACTAAACTAATCATGATTGTCCCATACCAATCACGTCCTTTGGGCTCATAGTCCTCACTAGAGTCCAAAAGAGAGCAGAATCTGCTAAGCAACGTAACGGCCCGCCCATAACCACAATTAGCACACATATCAAAGCAATCTTTTTCACAAAAGTTCGCGTACTAGCCATAAACACATTCCAAATTCAATCACAAGCTTGAAGATATTTTGAATGAACCTTCAAATCCAAAACTAAATCCAAAATCCAAAACTAAGATCACAATTGATTTCATAACTGATCCAAATTTCAAATCCAAACGAAACCCAATTCCATGTCACATCCGAAATCCGAATCCAAGCCAAAATTAATTTCACAACACATCACATATTCTTAACTGATTGCAAAACTTTTAGATTAAGGGAAAACAACTCATGACTCACACAAAGAACTATCACAAAACACAAGGGTCACAAACACATCCTGGCGGACTGGGCAATGTCCACTCAAGGTACCAACCAGGAACCCAACGCTCTAGAGTACGTAGATGTCCTCAAAACACAAACTGTGGAGTCACATTCACATCCTGAAAAACCAGGGACCCACACAGCTCCCAAATAAACACAAACTGAGAGCCAATTGGCGAACCGGGCAGCGCCCACTCAAGGTACCAGCCAACGACTGACACAGCTCCAAACACAAAGACAACTACTTCTATGGCCATAGTTCTAGAACGCCCTGTAATAGCGTAAAGCAAGACATGAACCTTTTTCCCCAAAACATAACTTAAGAAAATCGTATAATTCATTGTCTCCATTCAAAATACTTTCACAAGTTTCCCATGATTCATCGCACAAGCAGAATTCTTAGGAAGCTCAACAATGGCTTTTTCATATCTAATTTACGGATTAAACATGCAAATAATCCATAATTACACTAAATAAGTTACTTTAACTCAAAAATTCATAACTCACATCATACACATCCAATCTTTACCAAACTTTGCAGGAAATTGAAAAATGACATGTAGATTCTAAAATATTAATTTCATAATTTTTGTCCACACCAGTCATTCCCAGAAATTCAAACAGTCAGCCAAAATACTCAAAAATCTGTGAATTAAACTCAAAATTCATAACTTTTAGCATACACAACCAAAATTCACAACAATTTACCAGCAAACCCCCCATATCATGAGGAATATACAGTAATAATTTGATAATTTTTCTCCAAGCAAACCTTTCATAACAAATTAAGACAGTAACCGAAATCAGGTACCAAAACAAGGCAGTCTCAATCGAAAATTCATAACTTCTAAAATACACATCCAAAATTCATGAAAATTTACAGGATATTTCTAGACATCAGTGTTATTCTACAGTAAAAATTGCATAATTTTTCTCGAACCCAAAAGCTCACAGTAATTCCAAACACCATCTGAATTTACATACTGAAAACAGGGAAGATTCAAATAAAAATTCATAACTTACAAACTACACATCTAAAATTCATGAAACTTTACCAGAAGTTGCCTAATATCCTGCGTAACCTACAGTAAAAATTTCAGGATTTTTCAAGCTGCCAGGAATTCACAAAAAATCAAACAGTAGCAGACCTGTGCAAAATCCGAAAATTCAACACTTATGTTTCAATTCTCTTGTTCATCCAATACCAATAATCAATCCAAAAATCCATCATTTAAATTGGATGAATTCACAACATACCCAACAACTCACAACCCCCTAATCAATCCAAAAAGTACAATTAAACAAGCAACTTTAGGGGTGAGTTTCTATCAATCGAAGATTATTTTCTCCTCTATCAAACGCTAAAAACATCAAATTCATACTTCAATTTTCGCTTGATTTCTCAGATTCGAACCCTAGGTTTTCAAATTCTTCTTGCCCTAATCAATTTTAGGTTGAAGAATAATAAGAATTACTCACCTTAATCTGCAAATCGAAACTAAAATCGAATTCCTCTTCTTCTTCTTCTTCTTCTTCTTCCTCCTCTTCCTCCTCTCTGCCTCTCTACGTGTGTGGTGTGTGTTTGTGTTGAAACCCCCCCCCAAAGTTCACGTAAATCCCCTTTCCCAATTTCCTTTTCTTTTTTCTTTTTTTTTGGGTCAAGCCCCCCTTTTTTGACTTTTCTTCCTTTCTTTTTTTTTTTTTTTTTGGAAGCAAATCCTTAGTCGTATACTCATTCAACAAGTTATTCTCAAAACACAATCATATTAACTTAAAACACATATATATCTAAAATAAAACACATAAAATACGTACACATTAATCAGGAATTCACACTTGAATCAAAATTAGTAACCAAAAATTTCAGGGCGTTACAGAAACGAATGTCATTGTTAATTAGATTGATATCAAATTTCTCCATTCATCACATTTTACTGAGCTTTCTAAACTAAATTTGCTTTGGAGAAGTATTGATGATGAGAAAGGCTAATGTGAGCCTGTAGATGGAGATATCAATAACTCTTGGATGATGATATGCCCTCCTCTTCTGAGTTGTAAGAAAAGTTGACCAAGGGCTATTCTAAGAAAGACTCAATCAACACTTAAGTCAATAAAAGAAGAAGATAGGTAGAAGAAAAGAGCAAGGGTAGATAATCTAACATTATTTTTATAAAAGTGTCATGATTGATGTATCTTATCTGAGTTATGAGACTTTCCATAGTGCTGGCAGGTTTGGGCTATTTATACCTTAACATTTACTACTTAAGGACAAAATAGTCAAGTTCTTATTCCAGCGGTAAAATTATAAAACGATTTTGGCATTGTCAATTAGGGCACACCTTCATCATCTTTGGACTTTCTATCTTTTGGAGTCTGAGAAAGAGGGACACATGTCACTCTGCTACTAGTCATGTTGGGGTCCTCCAAACCAAATTCAATCACACTTATTATATATCATGTCAGTAATATAACGAGATTCTGTCATGTTATCAAAATATTTGTGAACTTATCTTGAAGCGTTTTTTGCCTTTCTAATTCCTACATAGGGACCCTGAACTTTTTGAAATTCCCCTCTGTCTGACTGATAATGACAGTGTAAAGAACAACGCGGCTCATTGGATATTTGTCCAAATAAACGATGATTTTGCTAATAAAAATTTAAAACATTATTTCCATGAGTTAAAAAAAGTTATTTTCAGGGAACAAAAATTAAGATAAAGTAGTCCATATGTATACTAAGTACCCCATTAACGGGCTAGACTCTTAGACCCCCACAAATAAGTAGCAATTAGGGGAGTTTCGTTCACTTTGGATTTTATTTTTTTCTTGTTGAAACGAATGTCCTTGTTACATTGATATCGAATTTCTTCAATTATCGTACTTTATTGAACTTTCTAAACTAAATTTCTTTGGGAGAAATATCGTTGAGTGAGAGAGGCTAATGTAAACTTATAGATCAAGATCTCTGCAACTCTTGGATGATGATATGTACTCCTATTCTGAGTTACAAGTAAAGTTGACCTAGGGTTGTCCCAAGAAAGACTCATCCGAAGTTCAAGTCAATAAGAGAAAAGGGGGGGTCAAAGGACAGAATAGGGGGCAGATAATGTAACATTATTGTTATGAAAGTGTCATGATTGATATGTCTCATCAAAGTTATGGGACTTTCCATGATGCTGGCAAGTTTGGGCTATTTATAATTTAAAATTCATTGCCTAAGTTCAAAATAGTAATTTCTTATTGCAATGGTAAAAGTATAAAACTATCTTGGCATTGTCAATTAGGACCAGGATTGACTATCTTTGGACATCTCTGTCTTTTGGAGACTAAGGAAGAGGGACATGTGCCGCTCTGCTACTAGCCATCCTGAGGTCGTCCAAACCAAATTCAATCGCACTTTATTATATATTGTGTTAGTATTTGACATTTTATCTCACATCGAAATATTTGCGAACTTATCTTGAATTGTTTTTTTCCATCTTTAATTCCTAAATAAGAACCTTGAACTTTTCAAAGGCTAGTATGCGCCTAACTAATGATGATAGTTTAAAGAACAATCCAACTCATTGGAGATTTGACCAATAAAACCACGATTCTGCTAATAAAAATTTAAAACATTACTACCATGAGTAAAAATTTAAAAAAAGGTCATCCTTCGAAAAAAAGTTAAGATAAAGCAGTCAAAATATATGCCAACTATCTCGTTGGTGGGTTAGTCGCTTAAGCCCCCACAAATATGTAGCAACTAGTGGAATTTCATTCACTTTGACTTTTATTTTTTCTTATAGAAACGAATATCATTGTTAGATTTAGATCAAATTTCTTCATTCATCGTACTTTATTGAGCTTTCTAAGCTAAATTTACTTTGGAGAAACATTGATGAGTGAGAAAGGCTAGTGGGGACCTATAGATGGAGATATCTATAAGTCTTAGATGATGGAATGTCCTTCTCTTCTGAGTTACAAGTAAAGTGGATCCAGGGTTATCCTAAGGAAGGCACATCCGACGCTCAAGTCAATAAGAGAAGAAGAGATATAGAAGAGAAAACAAGGGTAGATAATCTAATACTACTTTTACGAAAGTATTATGATTGATGTGTCTTATTTAAGTTATAAGATTTTTCATAATGTTGGTAGGTTTGGACTATTTACAACTTAAAATTAATTACCTACGGGCAAAATAGTCATTTCCTTAGTAATGGTAAAAGTATAAAACCATTCTGGCATTGCCAGTTTGGATAGCCCTTGATCACTTTCGGACTTCTTAAACTAAGAAGGAAAAACACATGTCGCTTTGCTATTAGCCATGCTGGGGTCTTCCAAACCAAATTCAATCACATTTTATTATATTATGTTAATATTATAACGACATTTTCTCTCATATCAAAATATTTGTAAACTTATCTTGGAGTGCTTTTACTTTAATTCCTAAACAAGGACCCTGAACTTTTCAAAGGCTAGTCTATGTTTAACTAATGATGATAGTTTAAAGAAAAATCCAACTTATTGGATATTTGTCCAATATTTTACTAATAAAAATTTAAAAAATGATTGCCATGATTAAAATAAAGGTGATTCTTAGAAAAAAATTAGATAAAGTGGTCCAGATATGGGCTAACTATTCTGTTGACGATTAGACATCGAGACCCCGACAAATAAATAGCAACTAGTGGAATTTCGTAGGCTTTGGAATTTATGTTTTCTTATTGAAACGAATGTCGCTGTTAGATTGACATCGAATTTCTCCATTCATTGTATTTTATTGAGCTTTCTAGACTAAATTTGTTTAGAGAAATATTGATGAGGGAGAAAGGCTAACGGAAACCTATAGAGGGGGATCTCGGCAACTTTTGGATGATGACATGTCCTCCTTTTCTGAATTATAAGTAAAGTTGGCCCATGTTTGTCATAAAGAAAGCTCATTCGACGCTCAAGTCAATAAGAGAAGAAGGGAGGTAGAAGGAGATAACAAGGGTAGATATTCTGACACTATTTTTACGAAAATGTCATTATTGATATCTCGTATCCAAGTGATAAGACTTTCCAGAATGTTGTAAGTTTGAGCTATTTATGCTTCAAAATTCACTGCCTAAGGACAAAATAATGATTTCTTATTCTAATGGTAAAAGTACAAAACCATTCTGGCATTATCAATGGGGAACGCCTTCACCATCTTTGCACTTCTTCATATTTTGGAGGCTGGACACACGTCACTGTGCTACTAGCCATGTTGGGCACATCCAAACCAAATCCAATCATATTTTATTATATTATGTTAATATCATAGTGACATTTTATCTCATATCGAAATATTTAAGAGCTTATTTTGAAGTATTTTTACCTTTTTAATTCCTAAACAAAGACCCTGAACTTTTCGAAGGCTAGTCTGTGTGACTGTGCCTAACTAATGATGATGATAGTTTAAATACCAATCCAACTCATTTGATATTTTCAAATATTCTACTGACGAAAATTTAAAAAATTATTGCCATGATTGAAAAAAGGTGATCCTTACCCAAAAAATTAAGATGAAGTGGTCCAAATATGTGCTAATTATCCCGTTGATGGGTAGATGCTTAAACCCCCACAAATAAATGGCAACTAGTCGAATTTCGTTGACTTTGGATTTTATTTTTTCTTATTGAACTAAGTGTAATTGTTAGATTGATATCGAATTTCTATCATCATATTTTATTGAGCTTTTAAACTAAATCTGCTTTGAAGAAATATTGATGGGTGAGAAAGGCTAATTCAAATCTATATATGGAGATCTCTGCAACTCTTGGATAATGACATGTCCTCTTTTGAGTCGTAAGTAAAGTTTGACTCAGGGTTATCATGAGGAAGGCTCACTCAACATTCAAGTCAATAAAAGGATAAGGGAGGTAGAAAGAGAGAACAAAAGTAGATAATTTATCATTATTTTTATAAAAGTGTAATGATTGATGTGTCTTATACAAGTTATGAGACTTTTCATAATGCTAGTAGGATTGGGCTACTTGTATCTTAAAATTTACTCCTAGGGGCAAAATAGTCATTTCCTATTTGTCAACTAGGACAAGCGTTGATCATCTTTGGAGTTCTCTACCTTTTTGTAGGGTAAAGACGAGGAACACATGTCGCTTTGCTACTAGCCATACTGGGCCCCAAAACCAAATTCAATCACGCTTTGTTGTATTATGTTAATATTATAATGACACTGTATCTCATATCGAAATATTTGAGAACTTTTCTTGAAGTATTTTTACGTTTTTAATTCCTACGCAAGGACCGTGAACTTTTCGAAAACTAGTCTGAGCCTAACTAATGTTGATAGTTTAATCCACTAAGCATAATAATTAATAACGAAACAGCCATTGTATAACATAGAGCATTATATGGAGTACCAAAGTGAACTACAGACTTTGTAATTGTGTCTCACGTTGGGTTAATGAGGAAGATACTATAACTTATAAATTATCGATTATGCGATCAATTGTTTCCAATTAAATATTTCAAAACAGAGATAAGATACTTTAAACAATCGTGTTTCAATTATCATATTTGACTGTATCAGTGTTTCGCAATTAAGGTTGTCTACATCTAAATCTCCCTAGATCCCGCGAAAGCGGGACCCACACTAAGAGGTAGTGTTGCTGTGTTTCGCAACTAAGAAATTATTTTTTTTATTTAATGACCTTAACCTATGTAATAATTGTTGCATATTTATCCCAAAAAAATGTTCCATCACTGTATTATACCAAAAACGAACATCAACCCAAACATAATCGTTGCATGTGACAACTTCACAAGTTCTGACCAAACACCATGCAACCACTTTTCCATTTTAAAAGTAGCCAACTTATTATGTAGTTGTGATTAGAAAAATTAGTTTTGATAATTGAACGAATAGATGATAAACACTAATTTAATATAAGGGCATCTCCAGTCAGAGTTCCTTTTTTAGAACTCAGGCCTGCCACGTCAGCAGGAGTTCCAGTTGCATTTCATTCAGTTTTCCAGCCACTGGAACTCATTTCAGGATAATTAATTGTCATGGAGCCCACAATTTAAACATAATTTATTATTTTCTATTTTTTATGTTGTGTTTGTGCTTTAACTTTTGTGACATGTGTGAATGTTTTTTAATTTTCGAAATTAAGGACTATTTATTTTGTTGACATAAAAATCGATAAATTGAATTTAATGTTTCTTATTATTTATCACTTACCACAAATTTTGCTTCTTCACTCCCAAAGAGGTTTCCAAATTTTTCAAAATACTAGCTAATGATAGAATTTCAGATTGAGAGTAAAAATTTGAAATTTTATCTTGCACAACTCTACCTTCATATTTATACACCAATTAATCATTCAAAAAAAAAAGTACAAATCTGAAATATAGCCGTTTTTCAACCAACAGCTAAAATTACTTGGCCCAAACAAAATCGGTAATATTAATTGCTTTTCTTTTTTTTCCAGCCGCCCCATTGAAACGCAGCGCACCATTCTCCCAACCATGCTGAAACGCCGCATTTTTGGTGCAGAAAAAGATAAAAAAATACCCGCGGGACGAAACTCGTTGAAGTTCCCCTGAGTCTGTGACACACGTGTCATAGGCTGGAGCGGAGGCACGTCACACGCGGGCCCAGCCTCTGTCACGCATGTCATGTGCGGCAGATGCCTTAAGAATGAATGACTCCACTAAATGAAATTAAGGAGTTTTGTTTTTAAAAAATTTAGACTAGTTTTAGGGGGGTGGGTGTGGGAGGCCAGCAAAAGCGAGTTCTGCAAAAGTCAGCAGGGTTAGCACTCGGCCAATCTATGCCCCCTCCACAAATTCTTACACACCAAAATTCTTTTCGGTTGGCGCTGCAGTCAGTTCTCACTGCCTGCTTTGTTTTCCTTACTTATTAGTTTAACGTAGTTTGTCGACGCTCTTGGAACACCTATTTATCGTGTCTTCTGCCTCCCTCGTGTTCACTTCTGATGTGGGACTCCTCCCCTGTAACCCCCACATTTTTTATCCATCTCTTTTCATCTTTTTCCTCTATTTTCTTTTTTTCTCTTTGTTTTCCTTTTTTAAAGAGGCAGGAACTATGGATTACAATGCGCAATTATTGATAATGGTTTGTCCCTCTATGACTTTTCGATTACAAATTGTATTGTATCATCATCACTAAATAATTAGGGGTGACATCCAAGTAAAGGATGTCCATATTGGCTACCACCTATATGATATTATTGAGATTCTCCTTTTTTTGGGGGGAGGAGACTGCAAAGGCATGGGAAATCAGTTCAAACAAGCTGAGAGATAATGTAAGAAGTACATGTAAATATGACAGTATACTTATTTGTCACCTTAATATCTTCATTGTTAGCGAATTTTGAGATGCAAAATATTTCGTGCGCTTTTGTAAATGAAAACATGCAAATGCAAACAATTCGTAAAAAGATATTGAATGATATTTAAAACAGAACATAATATATAGGATTGAATTAGAATCGACATACATATTCTTTTTTAAAAGACAACTTCCTTTCAAAAATTTAAAAATAAAATTCACTATCTTGTATCATTACTCTTCGACTCTATTATACTCGACTAACTTTGACTTAAAAAATTAATTAACCAACTCATCGCGAAATAAAGTTCCACTTGCTTCTTAACTGCATGCTCTTTCATGTTTCCATTGCCTCTACATAATCCCAGGGGTAGATTTATATAGAGCCTAGGGGTGTCCATGCCTAAAATAAATGTCTAATAGACTGATTTGAGGTCTTTGAAAAAATTGTGGATGGACACCCCTAAAAAGAGCCCAAAAAACTCACGTGAAATGGACCACTGGAGCGGCCCAAAGCAAGAAATAGGCTTCATTTTATCAGGCTTGAGGCTGCTAACATTTTTCTTTTTTAAAAAAAAAGTGCAATTGGTAAATAAGAAAAAGGAATGACAGATGACTTATGTTCTTTACTTCTCTGTCCCTCCCTGCTTCGATGCTTCCCTCTCTGCCTTTCTCACTCTTAGCCATCTCTTCTCCCCATCTCAGGCTCTCAGTCCATCGAGCCGCCGCTCCATTGATCACCGAAACTTCGGAAGTCGACGCTATCATGGTGCTACCAGAACTAGACCAACACACTGACGCTCGGTCGCTCACTCAAACTGCGTACAAGGTTAGGGTTTCTGGTTTGGGATTTCAATCTTGATGAATTTTTTTTTTGGCTTGAATTAGTTAGTTATACAGGTCTAATTTTGTTACGCTTGCTTGAACAATTTTTTTTGGATTGAATTACTTATTACTTAGTCGCACTAGTTAGATTTAATCTTCAAATTAGTCCCCAAAAAAATTGCGATTTGGACAACAATTGCCCAGGCTATGAAATTGAAATATTGTGTCATTCTTTCATCTAGGAATGCATTAATTACTTCAAGCAATAATGTTTGAAATAGATCTTTATATGTTGTGCAGGCGTGAGCCCGAAAGCCATTGCCATTCAATCTCCTCATGTTGCTCAGGTGCGATTGTTGAAAGAGAAACTTCAAGGAGTACCTAAAGCTAAAGGTGTTGAAGTAGCAACAATTGATAGCTTTCAAGGCGAGAGGCTGATGCAGTCATTATCTCAATGTTAAATATTGTCTGAACAATTTCCTAATTTGTGAAGTGGATATGAGAATATTCAATCAAAGGCCGGTAACTTGAATGAATATAAGCTTTGTCCACTAGCAAACCAATCGTAATCTGACCTGAGCCAAAGCATTATGAATACTAAAGTCACTTAATAACGTACCCAACCAAATTCACCCCAAATATAACATAAATCCATTTTTATCGACATGAATTGAACCAACCAAGCCCACTTGGAACAAACCATTGCCTGATATGAAGTGGAGCTCTTTGTTGTGCTGTGAATTAGCATAAAATTGAATTGAATCCTTGCCTCCACAAAATGTGGTACTTTGGGCAATGCATTTCGTTGTTGGCGTGTTGCTGTAAAATTGAAGTCTTTCTTGTGAAATTGAATTCTTTGCAGTCAATATGTGTGTCACTGTTCTTGCTTATTGCCCTGAATTGAAATCGATTACTAAAGATGAAGAAACATGAATTGAATGACTATGATAATAGTTGACTACTATAATATTTTATGTATTGTTTAAACCTTACTCTATCGCATACATGGTGATGAATGTTTTTCAGTGGACACCCCTAATATGAAAGTTTAGATCCGCCACTGCATAATCCCATGGCTAACCAACATTAGTCAAACCACCTTAGAGCATCAGTAGTGTTAAAGACTTGAACAAGATCTGAGACACAAGTCTATTGGAACATTTTACTAGAAAAATTAAAGACTACAAAGAGGTATTTGCAAGATAATTACTCTTACGTACAAGTGCTTAAATGTCATTTGGTGGTAATGTTTGAGGTGTTTGCAAGATAATTACTCTTACGTAAAGGTGCTTAAATGTCATTTGGTGGTATTAACATTGTAACATGGTGCTAATTCTAGAATTACTCGCATAGACTAATAACATGAGCACCATTATACAGTTGGCTGCCATGAGTATGTTCAAACTCAACTCAATTAACTATGCAACCACATTTTCTTGCTTGTATATCTTTTTTCTCCAATTTGATCAATCAGAAAACTTGCGTCATGAACATGTCAAGAAACCACTAACCACCATAGAACCAGAACAATATATACTTTCTAGCATAATATTCTCCAACCTTAGATTAAAAAAGCCCACGGCGTAAAAAAGCGCAAAGGGTCTTAGGGCCTCGGGTGGGGGCTTCGAGGCGAAAGCGCGGGCTTTTTAGATGCGAGGCGCACTTTTACTAACAAAAAGCTTGAAAATCATTCCAAAACCATATTTCTTTTAAAATCAGCTAGATAATGGCATCAAGTAAATGATTTTCACCAACCACTAGGAAAAAAAAAGAGAATCAATTAAACACGACAAAATACAACTAAAGCATTAAATGCAGCTTAATTAGATTACTATAAATTGAACCCCAAAAACATAACACATGCTGCCAGCATCCCAGGAAGAAAGAGAGAGAGAGAGAGAGAGAGAGAGAGAGAGAGAGAGAGATAGACAGGGAGAAAGACTAAGTGCCAAAAAAAAAAAAAAAAAATACCAGGGCTCGGTACCATTGTAGCACTGGAGGAGGCACCATTTCAACCTCCTTGAAGCCCTAAAAAAACAAAGGAAACAAAGAAAAATTTTTCATGATGTCCAATAACAGAGGAGGAGGATGAAGAAGGAAGTTTGAAAGAAGACAGGAGAACAAAGCATTTACCGGATTGTTATCACCAGGGTTAGGGTTTTCAGCACCAAACTCATGTTCAGTAGTAGCAATATGCTTTGTTTACTTCTAGTAGCATCTTGATTGAAAGGCTTCCACAAACAAAAAGAAGGGTCGAGGCCCCTTCAAGGTTTTTTTCTTTTTTTTCCCAAATGGTCTGTTATGATCTATAAAGCGTGGGCTTTGATGACCCATGGAGGGGTGACAAGAGAGCCTTGATCATGACCATCCAAACAGTCCAAGCAACCAAGAAATCAAGGCAAAAACTTAGCTTGTCAAAGGAGACCAAACTGTCCCACTTTCAGGTTCAGTCTCGAAACAGGCTGAACTTTCCGGCCTCATATCTTGAGTTACAGAAATGGGAATAAGGTGATTCTTGCACCACATGAAAGCGAATCCAACAAGTCAAGTTTGAAGTCATTTGGAGTTCATTTAGTCTGTCAAATTAAGCTCCAAAGTCAACTGCTCCAGTTTCGCTCCCAGCAGCGCTTGTTTTGAATATCAACAAGTGTTGGAGCTACTTAGCTAGCTGATTTGTGGGGTTTCTTGGCACCACAATGTGTCATAATATTTATCATTAATCCCCCTAAAAGATGGTGCATTTTGTCCAAGGCACTCGCTATTAACCAGCCTTAAAGCTCACAAAACACCCTTTTAATCGATTTTTGCTGTTTTGCATTTTGGGCTTAATCTAGCTAATCAACACATGTTTTGAGGCTAATCAAAGCTCAAATCAGCTATCCAAGGTACATGTGAGGTGCTAGAAGAGTACTAATCAGATTGCATTAGATTATGACACCTATTTTGATGTAGACTTAGAGCTAGTGTGTTGTCAAGCTTTAAGCTCTCTTTGTATTTGGATTAGCAAGTGTTTAGTGAGGGTTCCCAAGCTGTGTGGGACGTGGATAGCAGCTGAGAAGGTCCTTAAATAGCCGTCTTCACTCTTGTATTCATTAAGTTGTGAGTAAAAGAAAGGTTGAGTTCAAACTCCCTCTATGTGTTTCTTCTCTTGCTTATCTCTAGATTAGCTCCCTACAGTGGTGTTCAAGGGTCCTTAAAGATCAATTGAGTGGTGATATCTTATCTCTCTTGATCCTTAAGGAGAGCTCTAAGTGAACTTGGTGGTGATATCTTATCCAAGTAAGCTTAACTTATCTTATTCATTGTTACCCTCAAGTTTCTTCTCACTTTCTCTTCCATTTGCTATCACTACTTGAGATCCCTTCTTTGATCTTCACCTTAAGATCTTAGAGGTGCATCAGGCTTCGTGGGCTTTGGGCCTCGGTCTGAAGCCCAGAAAAGCCCAAAAAAACGCGGGCTTTAAGAATGATCTAAGCTTGACCCATTCCAAGGCACAAGAGGGTGGGCTTGGGGCTTTTGTGAGCCTAGGCGTGCCTCGGGCACGCTTTTTTAAACACAGTCTCCAACAGTACATGACTATTCCTCCCAAAAACGGCTGTGGAAGGCAAAAATCATGCTACCGTACAAAATTGCAATACATTACAGGCAATCTTACGAAGACAGCTAAAGACATCTCAATAAACCTAATTACAAGAATCAATAGATTACACTTTGAACATATCTTCCATCAAAAATGGGATTTATAATCATGCAAACTCCCCAAAGAATAGCATCAATAATACTAGTCTAATGGATACAGGAAGCAGGGCACAAGCTAAAGACCTTTGGGGCAACGATGGCTCCTGCAATTGGGGATGAGAACTGGTTGAACTTGAGGGGGTTTGAAGACCTGATTCTAGGTCCACTGTAGGCTCCTCCTTCCTTAGGTTTCATCTCTGAAAAAAACCACGTTTTCCCTCGAATAAAGAATCAGGTGTCCTGGGCAGTTCATTCGGGCCACCCTGCACATGCTGAAGGCATATTTGTACGGCATCATGAACTCTAACAAAGTGCCAGTCCTTTCCAATCAGGTCAACAAGGCCTGCTTTTGTTAGAGGAACCAGAACTTCTCGTTTAGGGTTGGCAATCACAATCTGGAAAACAAAGAATAGCTGCAGGTGAAGTTTTTCAGTAGAGGTCGCTAGAGCAAGTAAACAGGGTTGAATCATGGGGTGTGGAATAAGCATTAACCTAGATGCCACGAGATTTGTACTCATGATACAAGTCTTTTAGAGCTTGCACCGTGCTTGAATCAATATATGTCACAGCTGTCAGGGAAAAAACCTGAACATGTCAGAAACCATAATGGTTCAACCAAAATAAGGCTAATCTCATTCACGATCAACATTGCTGGTACATGAAGCCATCGTAGGCAAGATTATGAATAAGAATGGTTTGGAGCATGACATGTGCTGATTTATTTACTATAATCCAAAATGTTTTAAGTTCTAATAACTGGACCTTGAAAATGGGTCATTGAGGACAGGTCCCTGCACCCCTTCCCAATTCATGTCATTTCATGTTTGGTTCATGTTTAGTTCATTCTTAAGATTCAATGGATTAAATGGATTCCTGAAGTATGCTCAAAGAATTGCAGTATTGGGAATACCAGCTGAGCTAAAAGTCAGTTGGTGTTGAAGGAGGATTATCAAGAAGGGTTCGTTTGGATGTGTGAAATAATAGAGATGCAGAGAGTTGGGCGGTTGGAGCAAATGGAAGATTTGCCAACTGCATGTGCATATGAATTGGTCACAGGATATAGAGCTCAGGTTCATTGGTGGCGGAAACTTGTCTGGCATAAAGCACACATTTCTAGGCATCCCTTCATAATGTGGCTGTTGATTCAGAACAAATTGTCTGCAAAAGATAGGTAGTGCAGAATGGGTATAGCCTCTGATGTACAGTGCTGTTTTTGTAATTAATTCATTTGTTCTCTCACTTTGAGCATTCCAAGTGAGTACTGCATAATTTGATGGAAAATATCTAGGGAAGTGATTGCAGAGAAGCTTGGAGTAACATTGGCTGAAATTTGTCATGATCCAAGAGGCCAGTGGTGTTTTCTTTATTAACAGCAGATGCATACAGTATCTTTGTTAGTTGCTGGAGTTTCAGCAGCCTCAGCAGGAAGCATCCAGCATTGCAACAATATTAGACGATGTTGGTTGTTATCTTTGCGCATGCCTAAAGTAAATTGTAAATGCAGTTTTGGTTGGAATGGAATGAAATTACCATTTTCCCCCAAAAAAAGGGGGGAAAAAAACTAGCCCACACAAAATTTGGGTTGAAATTTGACGCTAGGACAGGTCAGTTTGGGTTTAGGTCAAAATGAAGCTTGATTTATCAGTGCCGGACTGGTTTGGTTTCAGGCTGTTTAGAGTAGAAATTAGGTGAAGGCTTAGTTTGCTAAGAATAGTTTAGTAATAAACAGCAAATATGAACTGGCTTCTCGTGCTGATCCACATATGCAAGGACTACGTCTTTTGTTTTCCATGAATCCGAACAGGTCATCCTCACTTGTCCCCGTGAATCAAGAAAGACGCGGGGGACATCTCAATAATCACAAAATGTACTCGTTCTACTTCCGGGCCACGTCTCATAGATCCATCAACTTCAGATGTAGATTCATATTCCCGCAACCTACAAGAGAAAAATATGACCATAAATGCCACTAACTTAGGCACAGTTACTTCAACTAGCCAGACCGTAATATGCATGGTGCCTACCTGTCTTATATGTAACTAATGTTTGCAAAATATATTGGTGCATCAACACGAACTATCACAATCCCATTGTAAGTATATGCTTCTGGATACTGTTCTATGTTCCTATAAATTGTTGTGCCTGGGAGACGCCCCAATACCGCTGCAGGATTAAAAATAACAAAAATATGAGTAACAAGAAATGAAACAGCAATCACAAACATGATCATGCATTACAAATGTTCACTGCAATTGACACCTACAAATTTTCCCAGAATCTTCATTCAGTTCAGAAGTCAGAAAATTCTGAATTACTTTTTCATGAACTTCTAGATTATGAACTTCGAAGATCAAAAAATTATATGCATGACGAGTGTAAAGAAACAAAGACCACATATTGCTTTACAACATAAGACAAATTTATAATTATAATTAGACGAAGAGATTGTCAAAAGATGCTCTGGACTAAAAGGCAGAAAATATACAACTATACAAGAAGAATATGCTCGAACTCACCCATATGTAGATTTGCTGATTCGTGGATTACAAAAGCAAGTGAAACCCCAACCTACAAGAGTAAAAATCGTCATCAATATAGAACCCTGCTATTCTTGACCAAAAACTAATCAATCTTTTTCTTTTTCTTTTTGTTCTTTGTGAGAGGGGAAAAATCTAATCAACAACACCACCAACACCATCTCCTCCCAGTGTGGGTCCCGCTTCCGCGGGGTCTGGGGAGATCCAGATGTAGGCAGTCTTACCTCTACCGACATCCCTGCCCATAGAGAGACTGAATCCAAGAGACTCACAAAAACAAGAGTTTGTGAAAATATTTTATAGAAGAAGGATTTTGTGAAAACTTTTTATAGAAGAAGGATTTTGTGAAAACATACAATATACGTACAACAAAACAGAGGAAAGTACCATACCTTAACAAACAACGATAGAAAAACAATGTCTCTTCCCAAATGTGTGTAATACTTGCATACAAACACGACATACGAAACCTACCCTAAATCAAGTGGCCAGCTCTCTGCGATCTAAGGTCCTAATCCTATCCTGCCATAATTTCCTATCCTGAGCCAAGTCCTCCGTCAATCCTACAACTTTCAAATACTCTCTAATCACCTCGTCCAAACTCTTCTTTGGTTGTCCCCTCCCTCTTTTACCTACGGGAATGTTGATCCTCTCACATCGCCTCACTGGAGTGTTCACACTCCTCCTTTTCACATGGCCAAACCATGTGAGTCTTGTTTCTCTCATCTTATCTTCTCTGGGAGCCACTTTAACTAAATTTCTTATAACCCTATTCTCAATCCTATCGATTCTCGTATAACCACACATCTACCTAATCATCCTCATCTCTACTACCATCAACCTTTGGACTTGTGTCTTTTTTATAGGCCAACACTCTCATCCAAACAGTACAGCTGGTCTAACTACCATACGATAAACTTTGCCTTTTAAACCTATAGGCATCCTTTTATCACATAGCTTCATTTTTGCCAACCCACTTTTATACGCTGGTTAATATCTTCATTAATATTCCCATTCTGCGAATGACCGAACCTAGATATTTAAACTTCTCGACCTTTGGTATCGCCATCCCATCAATGGTGACTTCTCCCCCTGCATCTTCCCTTCCACTGAAACAACAATGTAGGTATTTAGTTTTGGATCTACTTACTCTAAAACCTCCAAACTCTAGTGTATACCTCCAATGCTCCAACTTGTCATTAACTCCCTGTCTGGACTCATCAACAAAAACAATGTCATCTGCGAATAACATACACCATGGTAACTCATCTTGAATCCCATTTGTAAGTTCATCCATAACTAGAGTAAAAAGAAAAGGACTTAAAGCGAAACCCTAATATAGTCCCATACCAACAGAGAAGTCATAAGTAGTTCCTCCTGGTGTTCTAACACTTAGGTAACTCCTCCAGGTGTCCTAACACTCATCTTATCTTCCTCGTACATATCCTTAGTAAGGCGAATATACACAAAAGACACTCCTTTCTTTTTCAAGCAACTCCATAACACTTCACGCGGAACTCTATCATATGCTTTCTCCAAGTCGATAAACACCATATGAAGATCTACCTTTCTATCTCTGTACAAGCCCATGAACCTTCTAAGGAGGTAAATCGCCTCTATGGTTAACTTGTCAGGCATAAAACCAAATTGGTTCTCTGATATCGAAATTTCCTTCTGCAACCTTCTCTCAATCACTCTCTCCCACAACTTCATAGTGTGACTGAGCAATTTTATACCTCTATAATTATTACAATCATGAATATCACCTTTGTTCTTGTACAATGGGATGACTGTACTAAACCTCCATTCTCTAGGCATCTTAACCGTCCTACAAATAACATTGAAAAGTTGTGTTAGCCACTCTAGTCGCTTTTCACCCAAACACTTTCACACTTCCACCGGAATCTGGTCTGACCCCTCTACCTTCCCATTAGCCATCTTCTTTAGAGTCTCTCTAATCTCATCCTTGCTAATAGGTTCGCACAAAAGAGGATCAAGATACCTCTCACTACTCTCTCTTTCCCTACTTCAGAAAACTTTCATCACTTCCCCATTGAGGAGTTTGGAAAAGTACCTTTGCTATCTCTCCTTGATCTCTACATCCTCGGACAACACCTTACCGCTTCCATCTTTGATGTACCTCACTACACCCAAGTCCCTACCTTTGCCAGTTTAAAGACTTCCTTCTCACCTTCCTTGGTCTCTAGTTTTTAATATAACCTATCATAAACCATGCTCTTAACTACGGCGACAGCTTTCTTAGCTACCTTTTTTGCTGCTTTATATTTAACTCTACTAGTCTCTTTCTCTTCATCAATTTCACTGTTCATGAAAGCAGCGTATGCCTCTTTTTTCTCCTTAACTTTGTCCTTTACCTCCTCGTTCCACCACCAAACTCTCTTCATTTTGTTACAACCTCTCCTAGAAGTCCCTAGGATTTCCTTAGCCGACCTTCCAATACAGCCATTGTCTCCCACATTGTATCTACATCCTCTACATGCTCCAAGCTCCTTCTCCAGTAATCCTCTCTGATAATTTCATAGCATTTTCCTTAGTAAGCTTCCACCACTTAACTGTAGGATCCCCAACACTTCACTTCTTCCACCTTGAACATTTGAACTCCACATCCAACACAAGCAACTTATGCTGATTTCCTAAATACTCATTGGATATCACCTTACAGTCCTTACCAAACCTCCGGTTATCCGCCTTAATTAAGAAGTAATCAATTTGAGTCTTCGTGGAACCACTCTTAAAGGTCACCAAGTGGTCCTCCTCCTTAAAATAGAAGTTTGCCACTAACAATTCATAAGCGACCGCAAAGTCTAGCACAGAAACTCCTCCATTGTTTCTCTCTCCATAGCCGAAACCTCCATGAACTGTATCATACCCGTATGATTCGACACCAATATGGCCATTAAAGTCTCTTCCTACGAAAAGTTTCTCGCTCCGAGGTACGCCCTGAATTACCAAATGCAAATAATGGGCAGATATGTTCATAGATTCCAAACATAAAATCAACAACTTAACACGAAAACAAGCAAAGGGAGATGGCCAATAAGTACACATTATTAACAAAATGTAGCATATGATGTAGCATATGCTATTTAGCAATGAATCACTTTTTGTAAGTGTATGAATACTCATTATTGATGCATTAGTAAAGGAATTGAAAACAGCTACATAGCCTCATAAGCTCATCATTACTAGCAAAATGTAGCATATGATGGAGCATGCTATTTAGCAATGAATCACTTTTTGTAAGTGTATGAATACTCATTATTGAAGCATTAGTAAAGAAATTGAAAACAGCATAAAGAGAGGGGATGTAAAGGGGTACAGATTACAGATTATGGCAACACCAACAAGTACACATTATTGATGAAACTAACAGAGTGTTTTCCGTGTTGGTCTGCAATATAACTCTATCAGTGCTGCCAATCACATAAATTGCTACACAGCTGTAAGCTTGAAATCCTAAATACACCATCAAAAAAATATAACAATAATTTCAATATAACTTGTAGTAACAGTAGTTGTAAATTTCAATATAACAATTTATAGTAACAGTAATTGTGTTAAGTTGGTCAGACAAATACAAACCAGGAGTACATACACCTACTAAGTAGATGCATTGCCATGCACCAAGGTAAGTCCATAGGATGAAATACCCCCCCCCCCCCCAAAAAAAAAAACCCTAAATTAATAATAATAATGATGATGATGATGATGACGCCAGTAAGAATAACAATAACAGCAGCAACAATAATGGTAACAATAATAATAGTTATACTAATCGGCCCCCTTTCTTCTTTCCCACAAAACCAGAATATTTCTCATAGCAGTCATAATTAAGGTTGCTTCCATGAATAGTGTACTATGGCTACTCTTCTCTTCCCCTTCCTCTCGAAAACTCAATTCGCTCCTTCCTTTCTTATATAGTTTGTAGACTGTTAGGCTGTTCCTGGCCTTATTGACAGTAAAAAGTCCCTTTGTTTATTGGTTTCCTCTATTATACTATTACTTAATCGTAATTTATCTTTCAAAATATTTTTCTCCCCTCGTCCAGTAATCATCCAATAAGTTTTTTCCTTGCATATTGTGTGAGCTCTTCTCTCCCGCCTCTGGTGGGAGTTCATATTAATTTCCAGATTATTTCAAAAAAGAGTTCAGAAACATCTATTTCTCATCATGTGAATTTACATCTACTTTCAGACTGACTGAATTTGGGGAATGAATAGACAATGAGGAGCTCAACCATGGGGATCTTCCTTCCAAGTTAGCCTATGCTGTCAAGTAAATGTTTGCTCCACAAAAACACAATGTCATACTGCAGCTGCCATTCATGAAAGAAAAACAACGTTGAAGGGCATGTATTTCAGGCAGCATAATTCCGAGTTTAGAGTTGTTGGTTGACCTACCAATCATGAGCTTTTTGGATACAAGAATTTATTATGATATGATGGTTAGATTTATTCTAGTTAGAGGAGTTTTAATGCAGATGCTACAAGACTACTCTAACAGTTTTTTTCCCCTTTTCATTAAAAAAATTTTAAAAAAAGAGTACTATGCAAATGAATTAGATTCATAAAGCTAGATGTACAGCTTTTACTTTATAATGCAGTATCATATATGACGAATAAGTAAACTCACCCCAACAAGGACACCAATCTCAATGCTAAGGAATAATGTTGCTAAAAATGTGATTGTCCAAAGGAAAACATCCTTCTTATCTACACGCCACAAAAGAATGGCCTCGTCATAATCCATCTGCAACGAAATGATAATCATCCAAGATTAAGACAAAGGCAGAAACATTTCAAAGAAAAATACACTTAATCTAGAAATAGTACAATGGCATAACCAAGAAGCAATCAATCTATGAAATTCATAGGCTCCACTGAATTTCAGCAATGCAAGTTAATGAAGCTTCACCAGATACTGAAGGTAAAAGCTACTGCTTACGAATTTAATCAAGCAAGAAATTTATCTTCTCAGCTCTTGCATTGTTTATTGGAATAAGCTGTACATCCAGTTGACAGTTAAATTGTTAAAAACCCTACCCCTCAGTACAAGACCCAATTCTTTGAACATGCAAAGTGAAAGGATGCAATCAAACTGCAAGAGAATGAGGTATGTAGTTCAGTAAACTAGCAGATCTCTGTAAGAATGTTGTGGAGGGAAGATACATCTTAACTAGCAGATCAAAAAAGTTACAGAGCCATCTATTGGAAGAAGTTTTAGAATCACAAAGCATAACGTCAACATTGCACATCTTTTTAAACGAGCATGAAAATGGGTAATGCGAAAAATGCTAATGCAAGTTCATTATATCACTACTTCATAACTGGATCTAACAAATCTATGCAGATAGAAACACCGTCATCTCTAAGTTGCTCATTGATAACCTAGAATCCTATTCTAAGACACAGCTTTTCTCAAAGGGTAACTTGTAAAATTACTAGATAGTCTTATTTGCTGCAACTAAACCAAATAACAATAATCCTGCACTGCACAAATTTAACATTTTTCGGTCTTTCATCCTCCATTTAACTAGAGTCGCTACTGTTTGGCCCGTAAGGGATAGAGCCTATTTACAAGACTCAAATCTAAGACCTCACTACAAAAGAACATTTACCAAACCACTTAAACCGACATGCGTTGGTACAAAGACTAATATGCAAGAGACAGTATCAACTCTGAGTTTCATAAGATAGTAATACTTACCAGGCCCATTACAGCATAGATCACGATAGCAGCAAGGGCACACTGTCAAGATGTTAGGGGGGGGGGGGGGGAAGTGAATTTTGTCGTAAGCATCACTGATGAACAAACTAGGATACACCAAAATGAAAACAAAGCAATATATTTACAAACACAGAGTTTCCTAAAGTTTGTTATCCAAAACAGAAGGAACCAACAATGAGATATCATACAAGAAGACGGATCAAAAATCATAATTAGACAAATCAAAGTATTCTACACCCAAATTGTTTGCTAAACACTCGGCTTGGCCGTTTAGGTATTATCCTGCACCTTCCATTCTAAGGCGAAAATAGGCAACAAAACCACCATCATACCTGAGGAATGTCTACAAATAATGGAGTTAGAAACAGCAGAGCACACCCCATTATGATTCCACTGATAATACCAGCTAAGCCAGTTTTTGCTCCACTTTCATGGTTAGCCGCTGATCTGGAAAATGAACCTGCATTTCAAATAGGAAAAAGAATGAAGAGCTCTTTCCAGGGTATACAAATTAAATAAACTAGAACTTATTCTATATGAAGTACTTCCAGCAAAATCAGCAGTCCTACCACCCAAGGCCACACTTAACAAGCATATTAACATTCACCTGTAGTAGGGTATGCAGAAAAGAATGATGTGGAGATGTTAGCCACACCAAGACCAAAAAGCTGTTGCATAAAAACTTTTAGTTAGCAGATACAATGCTTGACATCAAAATTCTGGTAACAGGGCAAGGACACGAAGGGAAACAAACAGGCTTGTAACATTAAGCAGAGTTATTAACAACAAAGTTCTCATTCTACTTGGAAATTGTCATCAGTCTGTTGCTCATTTCTGATCTATCTAGTTTGAAGATTTCAGAGGAGGATCTACTTTACTTGTCAACTGTTCATCAGGTAAGAAATCAAACCAAAATGAATCAAAATTGTTCAATGCTGTACCTCCTGATTCGAATCTAAATCATAGCCATTCTTTGCTGCCAATGCTTTGGCTATTCCCACGGATTCCTAACATTTAAATAGATGATTAATTGCATACAGATTCCGATCACATATTTAGTTCATTTTATTTTTTTGGGGGAAAAAAAAAGATGTATCAGATACAAAAGTTGAAGACTTCCTCAGAACACTAACCAATATGGCCACACCAGTTATAAGAAATGCAGTTGGAATCAGGGAGGTGAAATAAGCAAACCCTTTAGGAACTGAAAACCCTGGGAGACCCTGAGGAATTTCTCCAACCTATACAAAAAATGTAGTGCATGATAATTAAGATATTTTTCATAAGATAAGTTGCAAAAAAATAAAGAAAATTGGCAATTTGAAGTTACTAGCATGAAGACATCCAAGCAGTAGGCTTAAAAAATGTATTTTGTGATCTTCTTCAAACAATCCTGATAAACACTGTTTGCCTTTGTGCCTGTGACTAAAAAAGACTCTCTTTCATTACTTCATTTCTGTTATTGTATTAGACCAAGAGTTAATATTGCAAGCAAACAGAAGCTGTCCATATAAAACTGGGACACCGCTATGCATTCGGAAGCAGAATGAGCATGAATTTGTGGCATGTAGGTTCACTCAATCAGTTATCCTTAATGTAAGATTAAGCAGCAAAAGACAAAACACAGAAGATACATGCTTAAGCATTTTCACACACATTCAACAGCAAGAACCAAGAGAAGACCCTTCAACCATCCAGGGCCTTGAAAAACTGAAATAATCAGCATGAGCATGCTATCAACCTCTGACGTCAATTGTCCTATCATATTAAAAGTGAACTTAATACCAAATACTTGCAAAGTTTAGCATAACATGAGAAAGGGTCACCAAAATTGTGCATCTTCTAGTCCTGTGTAAATTTCAGGTTTGAGAATTCTAAGTGACTTTCATCTTCTCCTCAGTGTTTCCCAACACATACTGTGCATGCAAGGACTTAAGACGTCTGCGTAATAGAAGAATGCAGAATATATGAAATAAGTCCGATCTGTCTTGATTCTTCCCTTTATTCAAGTAGTTTTTCTTAGTCAAAATACCAGAATCCTACACTTATTACAGGAAAGCGTATCAATCGACCTTTTAAAACGTTACTAACTATATAAATAAGGCCCTTTTCTTTTCGTGGGTCAATTTTAGAATACCAACTTCAACCAACTTCAACCCACTTCAACTTATTTCAACCCACTTCAACTATTTTAACCAAGTTCAATTTATCACATAAAAAAAATTCAACCCACTTCAACCTATTGCAACCCACTTCAACCCACTTCAACTCACCTCAACCTACCTCAACCTACCTCAACCTACTTCACCCTTTTACCCACCTCAATTTACTTACGAAAAGAACAGGCCGTAAGGCCTTACTAAACTGTCTGGCTTCCTACTAGAAGTGAAGTAACATGACAACTGACATGAGTACAACGTAGGATTTATCAGAGACAGCTCTTTGAGAGAGCTTTAAACCTGGAATACCCCGCTCTTTCCGACCCAAATAAGTGGGCTCCTCATAAACTGGTTTCAGGTATTGCTTTGGTCGAAGTAATATGTAGTGTTTCATGTTAACATATACAAATGACCGGTTGAACGTCATCGTGAAAAAGCACGTAATCAAATACATATACTGGTATTCTCATAACTCTGACCTTAATGGGATGTGAATTAGATTGTTCATGCAGCTGTAATTGTTGCTAATATTGCCTCCGATGATGCTGTTTTATGTATTCACGCACAACACATATGTACCGGATTATATTGCCAAAGTGACTTCTATTTGATTTTTGAATATTGATTTCCCAAACAAGTCTTCAGGAGTCCCCAAAAGTTCAAACATGAAGTTCACGGTTCTTACCACACTAATAGCAGATGGACGAAATAATTTTACAACAGCTATACCCAAAAGAACTCCTGTCAGTGGCCCTGTTGCTCTAAGAAACCTTAAGGACTTTCTTGTTTTCCCGTGAACATCATTATATCAAAATCATTATTAGATGCCCACATGTTTCCGATAACTGAAATTAAAAAAATAATTTTAAAAAACCCTTGCCACTGCTCCTTACCAAGTGCTTCATGGTCAATAGAACAGCAAGAATCAAAGATCCCAGCACAAATGGTGGCCCATGAGAACTGCAAAGCAAGAAGATGTGAATAAATTCAGATCTAAAAAGACCTTTACAGTGAAAAGAAAGAAGAAAAATGCCAATAATTGACTATGAGTGGTATACAGGAAATGAGAACACAAGATCAGCTCCGCAATTTGAAGAGAAATGTCAATGGAAAGAGAAGTATCCTGATGATGGAGATACTGATATTCATGCTTTTGCTATAAGTATACTAGCTGTTACCATGACATTTCCACTCAAAGTCAATCCTTCAACATGACGTCATGCATAATGACAGAGAGTCACTTTATCAACTTAATAAGGAGAAATGAATGAGCTCGACTTGTGGTGACACAGTTGTAGGTTATATGACATTCATATGCAGATTCCAGAGAACAGGTGTTCATCCCATAGTAAATGTTATGCCAGACTATGAAAGACAGTAATGTTCAGCGAATAAGATAAGAACACAAAAAATAAGTGATTAGCGAATTAAAGTTGGTTTTATTGTCAGAAACGAGAACACATTGGACAGCATTCAACGAACTACGCTTTAAAGGGAATAGTAATAGTATCCCAATATTTCTCATAAAGGAATTGAGTTTGGTAGTTCCCATCATAGTGCCTTAAAGTTTATACGGTCTTTGCTTTGCTGTATTGTTTGATTTTCCCTTTTTAGGTTGGCCACAGAAAGGAAAGCATGAGATAAGTTGTGAAGTCAACTTCCATTGGAACCATAAATCGCAAACCTTTGAGCAGAAAAATGTCAAATTTTAGAAATTGCTGTATTTCTAAGACAAACTGCCAAGAAGGGGGGGGGGGGGATGTCACTATTATGATCGTATTACTTACAATCGAGGGGCACACAACAATCAGTAATTTTTCCTCAGCCTCGTCTAAGTCATGCATACAATGGTAAGAGCAAGATTTTTTTTAATTTTTTTTTTTTTTTACTCTCTTACCTTTATTTTCTCCTTTTTCACTCCATTTTCAAATCACCAAACAGTTTCAATAATAGCTCTGCTACCCAGAGCTTAATTTGATTCCCAATTTATATGTTATTCGCCATGGTCAACTTCTTTGAAAATCTACATTTGAGATACCTTACTGTTTGGCATAATTTGCAAACCTGTCTTGAGCTTTTGCTTTTCATTTGAGTTCCTATGCTTCAAAGAGATGCCTCTGGCACAACAGCGCTAATACTTCATGCTAAGAAAAGACGGCAATGCGCTTTATAAGGACGAAGATACTAATGTTAGAAATTTGGCTAGTCAAGCAGGTGAGTATCCATCATTTCCTTAAGGTATGAGTATGGCTTTGGCCAGAATAGAATATCATAACATGTCTAACTAACAATCAATAATACTGAAAGAATTCATAATGTCCACTTGACCACTAGATTGTGGATAATCAATTTTTTAACACTTCTAAGGACAGCTCTGCGTGCAACAAAACTAAGAACCAAATTCTTTGATCAAATCCAAAAGCAAGATTTTAAAGAGGACACAAGGGGAACTAGACTTCCATGTCCACCGAGAATGCTTAGACCACGTGAGCACATGAAAATAGTTCAGCAGACAACAATAGCTGATCATAAAAGACTCATAAATTACGCAAGCCAGCCCTTCTAGCAAATTGAAATTCGTGGTCAATAAGAACGAGTAATCATAGGAAACAACAATGACGATTTACTTCCTGTATAATTGTCAAAAGACATAGTTGGAAAATTGGAATAGTAATGTACATAATAGTTTCCCATTAGCTAGCTAAAAAGACATACCTGATGTACACCAGCAATAATACTTTTGGCAAAGGGAATAATTTCACTGCTTCGAACTATCGAATACCCCAAGAAGTATTTTGCTTGAGACAAGGCAATCACTATAGTCGATGCAGTTGTAAAGCCTGAAATCACTGCATGGCTGATGAAACGAATCAGCCATCCAAGCCTAAAGGGAATAAAAAAGTATGAGTCTCTCGAGGTATTAAAACAGCACTAACACTGCCTCAGGAATATAAGGCAGATACAATTGAGATGTCACTAAATCACACACCACCCACGCACACAAAAAGGTTATTGGATACTAAGAACAATTCTCCTCCCTGGAAAGTGGGGGGGAAAAAAAGAGGCGAGCCGCAAGTGTGAAGATCAAGCGTGCAAAGAAGGCTTGATTCCCGCCTTTTCCACATCCACACGTACATTCTGGGTCAGGCAAATCTGCGTAATTTTTCAAACTTATTTTGTCTCATCATTATTCAACCTATTTTTTTATTAGAAACAGAGGAAAAGTTATTAAGAGCTCCATTTCATGGTTCCGTCAACCTACTAGGGTTTTTTGCCCCTAAATCAACACCAATTTCGGTTCATTTTATGCCTAATTTCATTAGCAAAATGAATCGATTTCATGGATTGCTAACTCGTTTTTGTTTGCGGATTTGATTTTATTTCCATCGGACCATCCATCATACACTGTAAACATCTACGGTATCTTCAATCAGATAAAAGAATTTGTATTGCTACAAGTGATCCGTTCAATCTACATCATATCAGGAGGTATACCATGGACCTGGGTCACGAAGAGAAGTCTTTTTTTTTTGGGGGGGGGGTGGAGGAACTTGGGGGAAATAGGGGGACGTACAGGAATTTACAAAAAAAAAAAAAAAAAGTACTTGATATGGTGGCCGAAGTCCATAGGCCCGAGACTACCTTATTTTGTAACATCATACAACTATATTACCTTCACATGCTTATGGTGGTGGGTATAAGATTTACACAGTCGCAGAAGATTCAATAACATTGTAAAACCTTTTTATGTCATATCAAAAGCATCATGCAAAATACCGCCTAAGCCACAGTAATTAGACCCAGAATCCACCCAAACAGTACTCATCCAGTCGTCGTAGTCCACCCAGAACCTAACCTGATTTGAACCCAACCTGAGCAGCAAATCCACAAGGTAGCCAAGTGGAAGCTGTACAACAGGAAACAAACACATTCATTTAAAACGTTCAGTCAAAAAGCCAGACTTTGGGAACTGATACAGACATTGTGCTTTCGGCTTTCCTACCTAAATATATATCACAGTTTTAACTTGCGACGGAACACAAGAATATAACAAAAAACTCAGCTAGAAAAGGAATGTTAGGAATAAAGGGGATAATAGGATGTGACAATGTAACAGAATTCAACCAAGAACACAACGCAACAATGAAAGAAACAAGAATAAAGGACACAGGGAATTTTACGTGGAAACCCAATGTAGGAAAAAACCACGGACGGCGACAGCACACCGACAAATTTCACTATGAGCAGAGTTGTACACCACAATCACTTCAGTGATTAAGAGCAGAATTACAATACTCTCGATTGTATTCTCTCACAAATAACCTCACTCTCTCAATGTGTTTTCTATTCTGGAGTGTTTTGAAACAAGGCCCTAGACCCCCTTTATATAGGGTCTGTGAGGTAGGGTTTCCCCTTGAAAACCCTAGCTGCCGCCTTCCAAAAACCGTCACCAAAGCGCAACCCTAGCCGCCACTTTAAGGCGGCAGAAAATTTCCCCTGGCACGGGCACACCGTGTCACTTCTCTGTCTGCTCTGTTCTTCGGTCTTCTGTGTCGCGGCACGCCCGTGCCCATGCAGCATGTTCACCCCGTGCCTAAACCCGAGATTTTGGGCCACAAAATCCAACAATCTCCACCTTGGACCAAAATCTCCGGTCTTCAATTACCGTCGTCGTCGTCACACCCCAAGGGGTGATGCCCCCCTAGGGGGCTATGCCCCGCAGGGCTTCTCAATGACTGTGAACTCCCACTAAGTCCAAGCAATGCTCGAACTTAGCTATAGGTAGTGGCTTTGTAAGCATGTCAGCAGGATTCTCTGAGGTGTGAACTTTCTTCATCATTATTTCTCCTGCAGCAACTGTGTCTCGTACATAATGATATTTGACGCTGATATGCTTCGTCTTCGAGTGGTAGGCATCATTCTTTGTCAGATGTATGGCACTCTGACTATCAGAATATACCACAGTAGCAGATTGTGGTATCCCAAGCTCCATTACCAGTCCCCTTAGCCAGGTGGCTTCCTTCACCCCTTCAGTGGCAGCAATATACTCAACTTCTGTTGTGGACAGAGCTGCAATAGATTGTAAAGACGCTTTCCAAGAGATAGCGCCCCCATACATGGTAAAGATGTACCCAGATATGGACCTCCTCCTATCCAAATCACCAGCATAATCAGAATCAACATACCCTACTACATCAGATGTAGCAGCCTTGTTTCTATCAAATACCAGCCCTTTCCCCACAGTTCCCTTTACATACCGTAGGATCCATTTTATACCCTCCCAGTGGTCCTTTTCAGGATTATGCATATATCTACTTACCACACTCACAGCATGTGATAAGTCTGGTCTGGTACAGACCATGGCATACATCAAACTCCCTACAGCACTAGAGTATGGTACATTGGACATTCTACCGATGTCCTCTTCTGTTTGCGGACAGCGTTCCGCAGACAGTCTAAAATGTGCAGCAAGAGGGGTAGTCACTGCCTTGCAGTCCCTCATATTGAACTTGCTTAATACCTTCTCAAGATATTTTTCTTGAGACAAGTATATTTTCCCTCCTTTCGATCCCTGTGAATCTCCATGCCCAGTATCCTTTTAGCTGCACCTAAGTCTTTCATTTCGAATTCCTTACTGAGTTGAGATTTTAGCATGCTAATCAGGTTTTTATCTTTAGATGCAATTAGCATGTCATCAACATACAGTAGTAGATATATAAAGGACCCATCACCATATTGTCTAAAGTATACACAATTATCATATCTACTACGTATGTAACCATTATCAATCATAAACGTGTCAAAACGTTTATACCACTGCCTAGGAGCCTGCTTGAGTCCATACAAGGACTTTTTCAACTTACATACCATGTGTTCCTTATCAGGAACAGCAAACCCTTCAGGTTGCTTCATATATATCTCCTCTTCCAGCTCACCATGCAGGAAGGCTGTTTTTACATCAAGCTGCTCCAACTCCAAGTTAAACAATGTCACAATGGATAACAATAATCGAATAGAGGTGTGTCTGACTACAGGAGAGAAAACCTCATTGTAGTCTATACCTTCCCGTTGGTTGCAACCACGAACAACCAACCTTGCTTTCCACCTTGCATCCTCTACCCCAGGAATGCCCTCCTTCTTCTTGTATATCCATTTGGCAGTTAAGGCCCGTCGGCCTTTAGGCAGGTTACATAACTCCCAAGTCCCGTTTTTCTGCAGACTTTCCATTTCTTCTTGCATAGCCTGAACCCAGTTGGGTGAACTTGGGCAGGTGATGGCTTCAGTATAATTTGAAGGCTCAGTTCCTTCAGACACTTCCTCTGCAACTGAAAGTGCAAATGCTATCAGCCCTTCATCATCGTTGTACCGGGCCGGTCTCCTGATCTCCCTGCGAGGACGATCACGTGCTATAGAGTGCTCAACCTCCTCCTGAGGTTGATTAGTGCTGATAGCCCCAGGCTCAGTGACCTGGACTTCCCTCATAGTTTCCTCAACAGCTCCACCTTGAGCTGTAGTAGTCTCCAGCTCCACCTCCATGCTGGTGTCTTGCTGAGTTCCTGCACCAGTAGAAGGAACAGCAGCATTCTTTCCAGAAGATAATATATCAGACTCATTGAAAGTAACATCCCTACTTTGTATTACTTTCTTAGAATCAGGACACCACATACGATACCCCTTAGATTCACTAGCATACCCCAAAAACATACATTTAACTGCTCTAGGTGCTAGTTTTCCCTCATTTACATGAGCATACACAGGACACCCAAATACCCTGAGATTAGAGTAGTCAACAGGATTACCTGACCATACTTCTTCTGGAATCTGAAACTTGATGAAGGAGTGTGGTGATCGATTCACCAGGTAACAGGCCGTAGAGATGGCCTCAGCCCAAAACGCTTTGCGATCCCAAAGCCCAGCAGTTGAAAGCAAACACCGTGCTTTCTCTAACAATGTCCTGTTAATTCGTTCTGCGACCCCATTCTGTTGTGGTTTCCCGACCAAGGTTTTATGCCTGGCTATGCCGTTTGCTGTGCAGAACTCTTCAAACTCAGATTCAACAAACTCCAGGCCATTATCAGTCCTGAGTTTCTTGATCCTTTTGCCAGTCTGGTTCTCAACCAGAGCCTTGAATTTCTTGAACATTGAGAATGTCTCGTTTTTCTGTCTCAAGAAATACACCCAAACTTTTCGTGAGAAATCATCAACAAATGTTAACATGTAACGCTTACCTCCCATCGAAGGTACCTTAGAGGGACCCCACAAATCAGAATGGATGTAGTCCAGGACCCCCTGAGTACGGTGACTAGCCTTTGAGAAACTTACCCTTTTCTGTTTCCCAAATACGCAGTGATCACAAAAATCCAACTTACCCGTACTAGTGTTACCAAGACAGCCTTTCTTCCCCAGAATGGTCATCCCTTTCTCACTCATATGGCCCAGCCTCATGTGCCATAACATCGTCTCATCTGCTGTACCTACCGCAGCTACTCCTGTAACTGTGGCTCCCTGCAGGATGTAGAGACTGCCCTGCCTCAGTCCCTTCATCATCACCATGGCTCCTTTAGCCACCTTTAGAGCTCCATTCTCCATGACGATTCTGCAACCATTAGACTCAAGAGTTCCCAAGGAAATCAAGCAACGAGTCATATCAGGAATATGACGCACTTTAGACAATGTTCTAATAGTGCCATCATGGGTTCTGATCTGAACTGTACCTATCCCTGCAACCTTGCATTCACTATCATTGCCCATAAGTACCACCCCAGAATCCACAGACTCATAAGTAACGAACCAGTCCCTATGAGGACACATGTGGAATGTGCAACCAGAATCCAAGACCCAATTGTCATCCACCCCTTTCCCAGAGGTGGTAGCTAAAGAAGTAGCAAGCAGAACATCCCCATCTGACTCAGACTCTACCACACAGTCAGCAGTAGCAGTTTTACCCGTTTCCTCATTCTTGTTCTTTAGCTTCCAACAATTAGCCTTTATGTGACCCAATTTTTTGCAAAAGTGGCAGGTTTTATTAGCATGAGGATTTCTCGATTTAGAACGGCTCTTTCTATTACCGTTTCCCTTTTTCTCAGTTGTCCTACCCCTAACAGCCAGCCCTTCACCCTGGTCAGCATGAATGTCGTGGTCAAACTTTTCTTTTGAAAGAAGGTTAGCCTTGACATCCTCAAACAATATAGTATCCGTATTACTATACAGCATGATTTCTTTAAAGTGTTTATATGAAGGGGGTAGTGAGACAACAAGCAAGATGGCTTTATCCTGATCATCAATTTTTACATCCAGACTTTCCAAATCAACTAGAATTGAATTGAAATCATTCAGATGTTTCTGGACAGGCGTACCTTCAGCCATACGACAGGTGTACAACCTTTCTTTTAGCCTGATCTTATTGGCTAGACTCTTTGTGATATATAGTTCTTCTAGCCTAGCCCAAAGGTCAACAGCAGTTACCTTATCAAGAACCTCGCGGAGCACGTGAGGTGCCAGACATAGTTGTATGGCTGAAACTGCCTTCAGCTCCAGTTCCTCCCATTCCTCATTTGTCAACTTCCCATGCCTTTTCTGCTGATCCTCAGCCCACTTTTCATCCGTTGTGCCTGCAGGTTTGACGTGAGGCCCCTGCAGGACCTTCCACAGCCCGTGCTGGATGAGGACCGCCCTCATCTGCACCTTCCAGAGATTAAAGCTAATCTCCCCGTCGAATTTCTGTATGTCCACCTTCATGATTGAAGACATCCTATAACCTAGCTCTGATACCACTTGTTAGGAATAAAGGGGATAATAGGATGTGACAATGCAACAGAATTCAACCAAGAACACAACGCAACAATGAAAGAAACAAGAATAAAGGACACAGGGAATTTTACGTGGAAACCCAATGTGGGAAAAAACCACGGACGGCGACAGCACACCGACAAATTTCACTATGAGCAGAGTTGTACACCACAATCACTTCAGTGATTAAGAGCAGAATTACAATACTCTCGATTGTATTCTCTCACAAATAACCTCACTCTCTCAATGTGTTTTCTATTCTGGAGTGTTTTGAAACAAGGCCCTAGACCCCCTTTATATAGGGTCTGTGAGGTAGGGTTTCCCCCTGAAAAACCCTTGCTGCCGCCTTCTAAAAACCGTCACCAAAGCGCAACCCTAGCCGCCACTTTAAGGCGGCAGAAAATTTCCCCTGGCACGGTCGTGCCGTGCCATGTGGCACGACCGTGCCACATGGCACGGGCACACCGTGTCACTTCTCTGTCTGCTCTGTTCTTCGATCTTCTGTGTCGCGGCACGCCCGTGCCCATGCAGCATGTTCACCCCGTGCCTAAACCCGAGATTTTGGGCCACAAAACCCAACAAGGAAAATTAGGGACTAATCAGTGAGCTCCAGAGCCAGAGAAGCAATTGCCTAGGCGCCTGCTTCAGGAGACCTCACCTGTTGATGCAAATTCTCATCGGCATTCCTCAGAAATTCGTCCCAGCCACTCCCTGGGCTCGTATCTATATAATCATAAGGAACTGCCGTCTTTAAACCAGGGCGCACAGTGCATTGGCTCTCCGCAATTCTGAAATCGATCGCCTCCTCTGCCTTCTCACTCCGCTCCAATTCCTCCCATTCAAACAGCAAAGGTAATGTAAATGCACCCCAAGGATTGAAATCCATCAACTTGACCCTTCTATCTTTAGTGACATAAACATCGAATGTGTAGTTTTCAGATTTGAACCTCCCTTCTAGACCTGGCAAATGGGTTATTCGGGTCGGGTATGGGTCGGGTTATAGTTCGGATCGGGTCACTTTTGGGTTAACTATGTTCGGGTCGGGTTCGGGTTCGATTCGGGTTTGGGTCATGTTCGGGTCAATCATGTTCGGGTCAGGTACGGGTTCGGCTCGGGTGAAACTCGGGTCGGGTCTGTTTCGAGTTGTCTACAGCAGTCCGATTTGGATCGGGTATGCGTCGAGTCTAATTTGGGTCGGGTGAGATTTGGTTCAATGTTCGGGTGAATGTCGAGTCGGGTGTAAATCGGGTTAAGTAGAAATTAAGTCGGGTTGATTTCGGGTGAGTTTATATTTTGATTTTTGAATGTGTTCAATTCCAATCTTAAATTATATATAAAAGATAAAATCCGTTTAATTAGACAAGCTTCTTTATTCTATATTATTGTTTTAATTCATACATTAATATTTATAGTTTATACGTCCGTGTGTGTGTGTGTGTATATATATATATCTTAGATAAAATTACAAGGAACTTTCGTAATGGAAATGTTTATAGGCTTAATTATGCATTTACTATGAAAGTTAGTAAGTTACAAGTGTATCCCATCCATGGCCTAATATGGCTATATTTGATGTGACGTGTAATTATCTGAAAGATTACGGGCTGTTAAGTCAAGATTCAAGTATCTTAATTAAGGTCATGTTATGAGTCTATGACAAAACTAATGAACCAACCTAATGCCAAAGTCTCCAATTATGATTCTTATTAATTCATGAGTCAATTGTCTACTTTGTAAGGCTCAACACCAAAATATATTATATATATACCTTGCAAAATGACAAAAAAAAAGAAAAGAAATGATGAAGTTTTTATTTCACCCTGGTGTTGCCGTGTTAGTGCATAACTTTACGTTTGTTAATTGTCGTATTTGAGCTGGTAAACAAAAATAGGTTGGTTGAAGTCAACATTTTCAATAATGGATTCAATGTTGTTTCGATAGCTCGTAAAGTGATCATATATCAAGACTCAAATATTTGTCTTTGTGAGATTAACAACTTGATTTACATATTCTCAATGAGTCAAAACTCAAAAGCAACTGCAATATATGAATATGTGTTAATTATCATTACATTTATGTGATTGTTAATGTTACTTATCGAAACTCGAGGTTTGAAATTTAGTTGTCTAAAATTCAAATGTGTTACATTATTATGAGATTATATGCAAATATATATTCTTGAATATAACTGTGTAGAATTAAAATTTGAGCATGTTGTGAAGATAATTTAGGATCGCAGATCAGTAATATAATATTTTTGACGAAATAACGATAGTCACATAATGATATTATCATTGTAGCATGCTTTAAGTCATTAAGTGGATTATCATTAGTAAAATAATATTGTCAAATTCAGCCCAAAAATCACAAATTTCAGAATTTTAAGTCACTCTTGTACTCAATTAATTTTAACTTTTTAAGTCATTGTGTCACTTTTGTCTCTCTTAAATTTTAAGTCATTTTATTTTTCTATCCTAAACTCAATTAATTGAGCCCAAAAAATATAGAATTGCCCTCCCAAATTTAGCCCAAAAAATTTAAAATTCCCCTCCCAAATTGACCCAAAAAATTTAGAATTCTCCCCCCAAAAATTTGCTAAACCTAAAGTCTAAACTCTTGTACTCATAGAGTCATGGTCTCAGATACACACACTGCAGCACTGCTTGTGTTCTTTCAATCCTTCTTCTGTTCCTCTGCCTCACAAAATCACCGTCGCCTCGCCCCCCAAGCCCGCAACCCCTCTTTTTGTCTCTCACAGTCGCCCACTGCCGGTGGTCCTCTCAGTCGCCCGTCACCGGTCCTCCTCTCAGTCGCTTGTCGCCACTTGACGCCAAGGGCTGAAATCTTCCTTCTAGTTCTGGGCAGAACCTGCCGGAGCCACCAAGTGAACGGACCTGGTATGTCTTCCTCTCTCTCCTCAGTCTATTATATCTGTGCTTGAATAACAGTAATAGGCTGAATACCCCCTTCTGGATTCTTTGTTTGTCTTATGGGACTCGAAACTTTTTCCAATTCAGATTGGGTTTCCCTTTTGTTTACCTGAAGCTCTTTCAGGGCTCCAGCTGAATTGATATCGTGAAGAATAAAATTCACCATTGTCTTCTTTTTTTAGTTTTGCCCTTAATTTTCTTCTGGGTTATCTTTTTTTGCATCAATTCTTGAAATCACTTGGCCTCAGGTTAGCAATTGGGCACCCTATTTGATTTTGGGTTTTCCAGTGCAGTATTCGTTGGCATAAAAATGAGGATGCTCAGAAAGAAATTAATTGGGTGGGATGAAAATGGGGCTCCTCTGTGCTAATGACTGATAGGATTTGCCGCTAACGAGATAACCCATTTGGCGGTGAGGCAAATTCGTCGTGCTAGGATCTGAGGTTGGGAAGCAAACATGGGTCCTCAGCAATGTAAGATCTGTAATGAAGCCAAATCCAAGTACAAATGTCCAGCATGTCTTGTACCATAGTAAACCCCAACCATTCTTCTTTTTGCTATGCAAGGCAGTCGTCCCCTCAGTCGCCGTCGTCCTTCTCCGGTACTCTGTGTCGCTGTCTTCTTGGCGCCCCTCCAAACCGAGTAAGTCTCTTTTAAATTCTTTAAGTTTAGATTTGTTTTATTGGCATTTTACCCCTTGTTGTGGTGTTAAATTTTGATTGAGTTGTTTTCCATGGGGTTTGGGTTTTGTTAGGTTTCGTTACCTTCATCTGGGTTTTAGATCATTATTTAAGTTTAGGGTTTTTTATTTTTGAAGCTAATTATGGTTTGAAAGGTGTGGATTTGAGGGAATTCCAAAGGCTTTCGGGTGATATTCGGGTCGGGCATACTCGGTTCGGGTTATATTTGGGTCGGGTTTAATTCGGGTTAAGTTGAGGCAGGTAGAAATCAGATCGGTTTTAAAACGGGTCGGGTATGGGTCGGGTTTGGGTTGTCCATTTTCGGTTCACTTTGGGTCGGGTTACTACGGATCGGGTATGAATTGGGTCGGGTCATTTCGGGTGCGGGTTATTTCGGGTGTGGGTTAATTTCGGGTTTCGTTCGGTTATAGATCGGTTTATGTCGGATGTTCGGGTCCAAATCGGTTCAACCCATTTCGGATGTCGGTTCGGGTATGGGTCCGGGTCAATCGGTTCGGGTTTCGGGTCTCGAGTCAGTTTTGCCAGGTTTACTCCCTTCGACATGGTCAACAAAGAAATCACAGATAAGCTCTCTAAGCTCATCTTTCCTCTCCAACAGAGATGGATAATAGGCAGTGACTTCACGTTGAGAAATGCCCACGAGTTGTCCAGCACGGACAAAGCAACGGAACTCCATCTCTGGCCTCAGAGATGGGTACCATTTGCGGAGGGCAAGGTAGAAATGTAGTGGTCTTGACAAAGTTTTGTCACTGCATGAATCATATGCATGGCACAAATCATGGACAACGGAATCGGATGACCGCAATAAGAGGGATATGTCATTGAACGATGTGCATTTCAGGGTCCCCGTGGGACTAATCCAAGCAGTGTCTTTCGGTGAACTCCAATTCGGCTTAGGGAAGACTGCGCCACCGAGGGATTCAATGGATTCCTTGATCTTCATTTCAAGATAAGGGAAAGAAGGGGGTAGGGGAGGTTTTTCGGATTCATCTTCAAGGCCTTCTGCAACTTCAAATTCCTCCTCATCTTCAGGTTTATGAATTCTATTGGGCAAGGCATCCTCATTTGAGACAGACGTGGGAAGAAGAAAGGGCCCAGAATCTTCAAGCAAATACTGGATGAAGGATTCTGGAAGTTCATGAATAATAGTCTTTATAGAGACGGGCTTAAATTGTGGATACCACTCTTGAATCTGGCAACGATTTACTTCTTCTTGCTTCATTCTCTGACACAGAAAACAAAATGCGCAATGTTTTCGAAGGATTTAGAGAAGATAACCCACCAGCCATCAGTGCAGCAAAGTAAATGCTATGAATATGAGAACACATAAGAGAGCAATCCAGAAGATGGCAACACAGTCACATTTAACAAAGAAATTGTCACACAAGATTTCTGATTTTTCTGATCACCAAAAAAAAAAAAAATGACTATAGCATACCTCCCTCTGCCCTATGATGCCCCGACTAGGCTAAATGGGTGCCGTACCCTGGTCGACACGACCCGACCCGACACGGAATATGTGTCCGACTCGCACTTTTGCAGCCGGACACGGCTAGTTAGGGTACAGACGGAGATGAAGACGAAGATGGTGAGGAAGAAGAGGGTGAAGCAGCAAAAGGAGAAGCAGACAAGTGCGCTTACCTGTCGAAGTTGTCGAAGAAGGTGAAGCCCAGAAACTTTGGCCTTTCTCAACCCTCACAAACGCGCCCCCCTCTCTCTCTAGCTCTTCCTCTTCCTCCCCCACTACAGGGCACGCGTGACAAGGAATTGATGTATTTTTTCCCCTTCACTCGTGTCTTTGCCAGGTATAGCTTCGCACAGTTTAATGATTATCTAATTTATCCCACAGTGTCTTCAAGTCTCTGAAATAATCAGCTATGTTGTTCTTCTTTTGTGTTGTTAGAGTCAATTCTCTCTTTAAGTTGATGAAATCTGATTGAATTGATGTATTTTTTTCCTCTTCACTCGTGTCTTTGCCAGGTATAACTTCGCATAGTCTGATAATTGTCTAATTTATCCCACAATGTCTTCAAGTCTCTGAAATAATCAGCCATGTTGTTCTTCTTTTGTGTTGTTAGAGTCAATTCTCCCTTTAAGTTGGTGAAATCTGATTGCATTTTCCTGAAAATATCTTTTTCTTATCAATAATATTGTATAGCCACGCTATAACCATCGAGTTGCATCTCTCCCAGGCATAAACTTCTGAGGAGGTGTTTTGAGACTCAGTTATACTCTCATCTACAAAGGCAAGCTTGTTCTTCAATTTCAGGGCATTAATGATCAGTCGTCCCCAATTTGCATAGTTGTTACTGCTACGATCACAGGACTTATGACATTGCTCGGACTATCCGAGCTACGTAAGTAATATGGAGATTGTGGATCTGTTGGGTCAACCTGGATGGTTTGTTTTCCATTTTGGATTTCTTTGTTTTGTTCTTGGTCATTCTTGTCGTCTATGTTCATGCCTTTGCTTTTGTACCAATTGTGAGATCTGCGATTTCTTAACACAACTCTAATACCATGAGAAATTTGGAGAGTTAGGAGAGAACTTTTCTCATTGGTGCTTTTTCCTCACCATCATCCTTTTATATTAAGATAAACTAAAGATAGATCCAATCTAATCATTAGAATACTACAAGAGATACAATGTATGTGTGCCTAAAGACATTGAATACACAATAAATACAATAGATAATGCATGTGTTCCTGGATATGATGTAGAGCTGCAATCATGATGTTCCCAATAGATGTACTCCCCAATGTAAATCACAATGGTATATATTTGAATATCACTATCAAATCAAAGAAGTATGCATAGACCGGGACCCCCTTGATGTATCATAGTATCCTATGAGTTGCTTCCATTTTTTCTTTCTTAGGTGCCTGCACAAACTATGAAAAAACATGAATTCCATAGACCAACTCAAGGCGGATGACAATCAAATAGATTTACCAACCCACAAGCTGCCTATACCTACTAGCATCATCCAAAATCCTACCTTGCGCTAAGGCTAGCTTATGGTTTTTTTTTTTTTGGGAGAGGAAAATCAGCAAATTTAGCACCTCAAAGTCCACATTTATCAACAATTCCAAGGGGCTTACTTCTGTTGGCAAAGTAAGAGTCTTTGTGGTCCTCTCGCTACTTGTATGCCAAGAAAATACTTTGGTGTTCAAAGGTCCTTAATGCAGAATCATTGATTTAGATATGTCTTAAACTCCTTACATGTGTTAGAGTCATTCCTAGTGAGGATTATTTATCATCAACATATACTAGTAATACCATAAAAATATCACCTTTTTGTAAGTAAACAAGGAGTAATCAGCTTATGAATGAACAACTCCATATTCACGAACCTAGACAACAACTGGGCAACCATTGTCAATAGGGTTGTTTAAGTCCATAAAATGATTTTTTGAGCTTACGTAACTTATTAGGTGCCTTGAATGGAAGTTACGTGGTCATAAATGCTTCTTCTTTTAAGGTCCGTGTAGAGAGGAATTATTCACATTCAATCCGTGGAAATCTCGGCTTTCAACTATTGCAACTAAAACAAAACATGAAACACTCACCATTCTGACTATAGGGACAAATGTCTTAGTATAGTCAAGCCCCTCAGTTTGATGAGTTCCTTGAATGAATTTAAAGTGAGCCATGAAGGATTGTATGGTACGATCTAACTTATACTTGACCCTGAATATCCACTTACAATTTATTGACTTCTTTTCAAGAGGAAGATCTTTAATTGATCACATTTGATTCTCTTTTAGACTTTGAATCTCTTCGGCCTTTCTCCATCTCTTATCTTTAATAACTGCACAATAATGTTTAGGTTCCACAAGTTTATAATAGTGGCTAAAAATATGTTGATGAGAGAGAAGAAATTTATTACATGTGATATAAGTGACAATGGGCCAAGGCGTACCTGAGGAATACTTTTGAAGGGAGTTTCTGATGAAAGAGGGAGTTTGAAGACGAGCACCATGGCACACATAATCAATAAGATGACTTGGAATCTTTCCGCCATGTTCACTGCATCTTGGCTCTCATCCAGTCATCCCACAACTAGATGCTCATCACGCCTTGCTTTATTACTCCCCCTTTTTGTTGAGTATCTCACTGCTTGTTCAGGATGTTGCTTTTCCTGTATGATTTTGCTTGTAGCATTCTCTACTAAGGCATTTTCTTCATTACTGGGCGGAAAGTCTACTTTGCCCAAACTAACATCATCTAAGTCAGTCAAAGGTGTGGATTTGGAACTTTTAACCATGTAAGCATGTAAGCATCACTGACTTCTTTGCCATCAGAGATATCATTACAACAGAAAAATGTGTTATTGAAACACCACATCCCAACTTACAAAATTTGTCCAGTTTCAAGAATACAAACTTTCCAAAATTGTTTTGCCATTAACAAATCCAGCTTGAGCAGGATCTATAGAAAAAGGTAGCACTTTGTTTAATCCAGCACACAAGACCCTGGAAATATTCTTGTATAAAACATTGCAGCAGGCAATAGGCCTATAGTCTCTGAGTTTAGGCAACTGCTTTTTGGTATCTCGTTAAGAATACTAAAGTTCAATTGCTTCAACAGCTTACCTTTATGTCCAAATAGTACCTTGCATATATTATATATCTCCAACCATCTCTGAAGAATCTTTAAAAAATGACTTGAAAACCATGACTTTTGCCCCCTCAAATAGACCACAGTATAGCTTTGATGTCTTCACTAGTCACCAGTGCAGTAAGACTTTGGTAATGAGCTTCCTGCATGACTGAACCGAGCGCAACTGCATATCCTTGGACTACAATAACATCTATAGAATCAGTACCCAGTACACTCTGATAATAGGAAACAAAACCATATGCTACTTCCATAGGTCCTGAAACTACCTTATCATGTATTTAAGTTGTATAAACTTTGTTCTATTGCACTCTTCTTTTGACCCAACTATGAAAAAGAAGTGCTATAATTATAGTTCTTCCACCAGTCAACCTTCATCTTTAAAGCTTGTAGTAGCTTTAGCTTAATTCTTATGATTAGCCATGGCATCCTTCTCCTTCTCAATCAAAGAGAAATCACTTTAATTTGCACTGAACTGCAGCCGAATATCCTCCAACAAATGCTTGGTTATACAACTTGAGCTTGTATGTCATAAAAGTGAGTATGATTGAAGTTCTTCTATACTTTACTTACCAATTTATACATTTTAGTCCCGAAAGACTTAATTTGTCAGGCTTCCTACGCTACCGACCTAATAAAATCTTGATGTGTATTCCAAAGATTGAAGTATCTAAACAGCTTAGGCCCATGTTGCAACCCCTCGTAGAATGTAATAACTATTAGAGAAGGTCAGATATATACTTTGTGGAAGAAATTAAAAGAGCCTCACTCTCTATGAACTCAGTCACCACAAAGGATCCAAGGCACTGAAATAGAGAAATTGAGCTACACCACCTGATTCCAAACTCTTCTTCAAATCATTATCACCATAACCAGGGTAGAATAAAAAGCATGTCGTGACTTATACCAAGTAAGAACAGGTATAACTAACATAGCAGTAATATTCACTGGAAACATCTTGTAAGCTATACAAACCATACTTTTCCTTTTCTGCTATAAGATATATTTCTGCTATAAGCTATACAAACCATATCTTCATGTGCAACATCAGCAATTATTTGTTCATTCATTTATTTATTTATTGTTTCACGCTAGCCCATCCAACAATGAATTTTCACATCAACACCTAATAATGAAATTTATCTCTTCAATGACTTGATTCAAGTATTTGCACTATCAATTAAATAATACAAATAGTTTCAATTAATGTAGCCCAAAACATGTGTAATATAGCTCATATCAACTTCAATCTTTGGACTTGAACAAGTTCGAGTTTGAATTTTGCTATTATAATTAAAGGAAAACTATGCTCAAAAAAGTTTGTCAACTCCTTATATTCCAAATTGTTATATATGAACTATTGGAAGCATTCTGAGTTGCCTTGTGAAGACGAAGTGGGGCAACGGTTGTGGGACATTAATTCCAATTTTCAAAATGCTATCCCCCGTTTTGTCAAATAAGATTGAATAATTCCTTAATTTTCCAATTATAGGGTTTTTTTTTTTTTGTGGGGGGGGGGGGGGGGGGAGGGATTTCAATTGTAAGTAGTTGACAACAAAATTATAAAATTTCAGCAAAATGTTATTGAAAAGCTTTTCTTTTTGGGTTTGATCCCCAAAAACTTGGTGACACAGACATGTAATGAATTATATGATGACTTATATAAATCTTAGTAAGATTATTTTCATGTTTCGTTTTTTTGATTTTAAATTATTTAAGCATTTTTCATCAAGCTATATTTTCATCAGTAAGTCTTGCATGAGACCCTCTCACGATAACATACCGTGAGACACACTAGCCATGTCATCAACTCCAATTAGATATCCACGCTCGTCATTCGCATTTGCGTTACACACGCGTACAAACCCCTAAAACAGTTTCTCTCCCCTCATTGCCCACTCCATTCATAACATTCGATGCGCTTCGTCCTCTCGTGGTCCTCTCATTGTCCTCACATCATCACCACCATATGTGAAATACGCAATTGGTATTGATTCGTAATCGTTTCAATATTGATAATTTCCCATACTTAGTAATCCATGACCATCTAAAAAAAAATATTTGTAAGTAGTTATTAGTCACACATAGGATATGTTAATAGTGATTTTCCATTTGATTTCCAATTCATATTTAGTCGTGGCTCCAAATCATAATTAGATGGAAGAATAGTATATGTAGTTTTAAGAATAGTCATAAATTACTATATTAAATAATCATACCTTACTATGATACGTTTACTTACATGGTAGTCATAAATTAGTCGTAAAAATAGTCACACATTACTTTAATTTAGTGTAAATTACTATATTGAAGAACAGTATAATTAGTCGTAAAAATGGTCATAAATAGTCACCCATATAATATGTTAATAGTGATGTGTCATTTGATTTTCAGCCCATATTTAGTCGTGACTCAAAATCATAATTAGTTGTAAGAATAGTATATTTAGTTGTAAGAATAGTCGTACATTACTATGTTAAATAATGTACATTACTATTATACGTTACTGATATGGTAGTCATAAATTAGTCGTAAAAATAGTCATACATTACTGTAAATTAGTCATATATTACAATGTTGAAGAATGGTTTAATTAGTCGTAAAAACAGTGATAAATAGTCACCCATATAATACGTTAATAGTGATGTGTCATTTGATTTCAAGCCCATATTCAATCGTGACTCGGAATCATAATTAGCCAAAAGAATCATATATGTATCAGGAAAATAGGAAAAACTAGCCATATATTACTATGTTAAATAATCATACGTTATTATGATATGTTTACCCGTATGATAGTTAAAATTAGTCGTAAAAAGTAAAAACAGTCATACATTACTATAATTAGTCATACGTTACTATATTGAAGAATAGTATAATTAGTTGAAAAAAAGGTCATAAATAGTCATAAATAGCTACCCATATAATACGTTAACAGTGATTTGCAGGCATAAAAGATTGTCAATCACAACTATTTAGGTTCATAATTAGTCAGGCCTAGCAAGATAATATTAGTCACATTAATATTATCAATAATGTTGAACTTACTCAAAATGTAATGACACTAAGTTGTAAATTATTTGACTAAATAATAAAACTATGTAGTTGTCCGAAAAATCCATGCAAAGGCAAAAAGCAAAGATGACAACCACTACTTATTCTACTTTGTGTTTTCCCCTCCCTCGCGCATATTTCATTCTTGTTGCTATCGTTTTGTAAGGGTGCTTTCGACATCTTAAGATCACCCGAGGTGAAGATCTTGAGCCTCATTGGTGGCCTGACTCTCTTCGGCACTGGCACAACTATTTAGGTTCATAATTAGCCAGGTCTAACAAGCTAATATTAGTCACATTAATATCATCAATAATGTTGAACTTAATTCTAATATACAACGATTGAATTGTCAAAGAATGACTAATTTAGAAACAATCCACACCTAAACCGAACCCACATAGTATACATTCAATCATCAATGTGTGACTATTTATATAAGTGATTCAACTAGTTACACTAGCGCTCTCCTTGCCTTCATCATAAACACAAATTACTCATATCTCAATGTTGTATAACAAAAGTGCAAGACATCATCGAAGTGCATTAATTGGAACAGATATTATCTTTCATACATTCAGAATATTAACAATTTATTTGCAACTCAAAGTATTATGAAATCAAAAAACAGACACCAATGAAGGTAGCACAGAAAGTAATATATTATGAAATCAAAAAGCAATTAACAACATTCTCAAACTGAGTGGGAATAAGATAGTCATAATTAATTCTGGGAAGAACAACAATTAACGACAACATAATACTTCGAAATCAAATTAAAAAGCTTTCTCAATAGCAATGGCAGCGTGGTTTCACGATATGTCATACATGAATATGAAGTAGAGTCCTACTAAGGTTTAACGGCTGAATTTTGAAAAGGGAAGGAACTTACACCAACAACACCACCTTTCAGTGTGGATCCCGCTTTCGCGGGGTCTGGGGTTAATGCACGTGAAAGGGAAGGAACTTACCTAATTGTTAAATATTTTTAGGGAAAAAAAACCTTCAACGTGTGAGATACATGCCCCTAAATCCGCCCCAACTTAATTTTCTAATTAAAATTAACACCTTAACCATCTCACCATAAGTTAATATAAGACGATCTCATACTAAAATTTCTGTATTTTCATTGGCTTACTGTGCAGTAAGGAGTATAAGACCATGGAAATCTACTCTTGATGTATTTTTCAACTATATTTAGGAAAACTGAAAATGTTTAGGTACCTATACCGCTACATAATAACACTAGGTAGAAGTTATTTATTTTTAATAATTGATGCTTAGGACATGTTCTTTAGTGCTCTTTTACACAACTTTTTACAAATGTGGACTGCTCATTACTGATTTTCAATGACCCTTATTGTCTCTTCATGCTTGCCACTAGTTCATCTTGTTAAATAAATGGAACATTAGGTCCTGTTCGATAAAATTAGCGGTTCAGGTAGCTGATAGCAGTTCAGGTAGCGGATAGCTGCTTAGACAGCAGATAGCATTTCGAATTTAGCTGTTAGCGGATAGATGTTTAGATGAGCAGTTGAAATAAATGTGTTGGGTTTAGCTGTTGGGTTAGCTGATTAATATAAATTGACATAAAAGGATATAGATAATTTTCAAATATAAATCTCCAAAGCATATTTTTTGGCCAAAAAAATATGAAACACTACTTTTGAATACCAAACGTTAATACTATTAACTTTTCAGAAACACTGTTTAAAACGTTAAATGCTATTTGAAATGTTAGTCAAAACACAATGTAACCAAACACTAAAAATTACCTGATGAATGTATTCACTCAGTTAAGACGCCAAGTGCTATCCAAAACGCTGTTGCCGAATATGCCCTTAGTAGGCATAACTCCCTAATCAAAAAGAATTCTCATGGTTGATAAGTTTCAAATTAGTGCCTCGTAATAACATGACCAATTAAATTAGTACTTTACATGACATCAGAATATTGATGAATTTATAGCGATTATTCTCATGACTTAAATGTTCTGCCTTTTCTTTTTAAAAAAATCTATTTGGCCCAAATGAATAGTGTTGGGCCATTTTGAAGCTTTAGGACTCACAATCTAACCTACCTTTTCTCCTCTCATTTGTCATTGAAAAACTTAGCCTCTCTTAGATTCACAATTCAATGTCGAAGGTTGATTTTTGTAGATGGTGGATGGAGGAAGGTGCCCATAGACATAGGAGAGGAAGGCATTGAATTAAGTTATGTTGGAGAGTTCGGAAGTTTATGTTATTTTTATGTCCACAACATGATTATTAACATGGTTATCGCACATAAGGTATTATGTTGTTAATCATATCATGAGGTCTTTTTTTAATTTTTTTTATAGAAAACGAAAAATCATTAATGGAAAGTCTATACTAATAATCTTCTAAGAAGAATAAATCTAACATATCAAAGGAGATCTCTACCTCAACAACGTTAATGGTAAACATGTTTCTGATGACTATACAATTGCAGTATCATTATCACCATCAACCCAATCCTTCGACTTCAATACGTCTTTCTTGAACATCGGCAAGTTATAGTATAGCTTCATAAAACAAGTATCTGTATTTTATAGTAGATCTAACTTGGGGGGGGGGACATCATCATGATCAAATCATGAGCTTTCATTGTTGAAACATTTGCAATCAAATCAGTCATCTAAAAGATAAGGATAAATCAAATCACCTGACAAAAATACCAAAACAAATTCTCTAACGAAATCAGCAATCCTTACAAAACTTGCACAATGCGCAAGTGAAAAATGATACAAAAAACGATAGACTAAACCCTACAAAGGGAGAAATAGTTTGCATATAGGGGTAGAATAAACCCTATGACGGGAACCAACTTAAATTTCACAAGAGAAAGAGAAAATTTATTAGAAAAAAACAATAATACCCTAAACAACTGAAGAATATATAGGAAAATGGGTTCATCATCAGCTAAAAGGTCAATAGTAGCCCTAACAGTCTAAAAAGTAGAAGGAAGAAAGGGATAAAAATTAGGGATTGAGAGAGAATGGGGAGAGGAGAGAGGGCAACAGAGGAAGCAAATTTAATTATTAGATAGTCATTGCTCAATAGCTATTGTATTTCATTTGTTTCACAATTTAAGACACACTAAAGTTCTACTTGTCACATTGTCAAATAAAGGGAAATGCCTTGAAAAATACATGTCCCTTTTTAAATTGGTTGGAATTGCAAGTAATCCTAAAGATCATGACTAAAATTGAACAATATTATCCTAGTTTTTAAGAATTGCCTATAATTTTGAACAAATAACCAACTCTCCCACTCAAACGATAGGTTAACAAAAAGCAACTACATTAAGGGGCTATTTGGTACAACAGAAATAGAATTGAGTAGAATGTTATATGAAATCTAAGAAGAATGGAATGGGACTTGATTCCTTGATATTGTGCCTTTGGTTCATCAAAGGAATTAAATGAACATCATTTTAATTTCTTACTGTTTGGTCTAGTTCTAGAACAAAATCAAATTTTTTTACTTTAATTTTTTTTTTCATGAATGACTTTTTAGTTATAGAACAAAATAAAATTTTTTACCTTTAATTTTTTTATCATAAATTATTTTAGATCTAAAGCGATTATCTCTATCTTTCTCACATTCTCTTTGCTCCGTTCTCGGGTAAATTGCATCTCAATCCATCGAGATTTGGATTAATATTTTTTTGGCCCGGCAATTTTGAGTAAATATTTCAAGGTCCATCCAAGTTTGGGCAAATATTTTCTGAAATCAAAAGTGATCAAACTTGACTTTTTAAAATTGCAAAAAGCACCCTAAGCTTTTAAAATTTGTATTTTAACCCCAATCCTTAAAAATCTACTTTCGAAAATCTAAAATTTGTGCATGTGTAATTTTTCTTATAAGTACTACTCGAGGCCCTATTTCATCTGGTGTCAGAGCCACGTGATCAAAAATAATTAATATAATTAAGCTAATTAATAATTAATTAAGCTAATTAATTGATGCTTGAATCATCATCTACTTGCCCTGGATCAAATTATTCACATATTAGGCATTCACCAGAAGGCCTTTCTCTAGTAGCATCTCAATTAAACTATATCATTGATATAGTTTTAGAATTAAAAGCAGAATTAGCTAAAATTAAGACCAAAGTCAAGGAGGTTAAGAATCAATCAACTACAGTCTATCTTTCTCTTATTAACGAAGTAAGGTATAGTGAAAAATCTACCTCCAGTATTAGTACTTTATTTCAGCGTAAATATCATTTCCAAAACCTAAAAAATAAAAATCCATTTTCTTTACAAGATATAAAAATTCAAAAAGAAGTGGGAGAAAAATCTGGTAAAAATTGACTGAAAAGATAGAAAAAAAAGATAAAGTACAAACAATATACTCTTGAAGAGCTACAAAATATGTTCGAGAAAGAATAAAATTCAAAAGAATTAAACAAAATCATGGGCACAATTAGTGATAAACATGACGTTTTGTCTGATGATAGTGAAAAAACCAATAATATCCAATTAGAAGAAGAAATATATCAGCAAATAAATCTGATTAAATTAGAAGATCTTAATGTGTTACCATTAGAAGAAGTTAGAAGAAAACTGGATAAAAAAATGGTAAAATGACTATTGAAAATGAGATTAATGAAATTAGAGAAGAACTCGACTTAGGTGAAACAAAGACCAATCTGATTAATGATGTTGTTCCTAAACCTCAAGAATGTGGTGAACCTTCTAGAAGAAATACTCATTTTATAACACCTAGGTACACTCTGGCAGGATGTATAATCAATTTTTCCTTTGGGTTTGTCCCAAGGAAAACTACACAATTTGAAGAAATCAGCCTCAGTCCAATAAGTCAAACAGAATAAATCTTATATATAGATGAAGCCTGTAATAGAGAAGAAATATTTGAGCACTGAAAAAGAGGAATGAATAGTCTCTTTTGCTATAAATTTTCTAAACTATATCGAACATAGTTTTTCGACTACTGTAGTTGACTGGTATGATTCATTAAGTGAAGACGGTAAAAACACATTAAGAATGATGGAAATACCAGCTGCTATGTTCAGAAATTATGCAAGAAAATTGAAACTGAGTTTATTGGAGATAAACTTGATTCTGAAGAAAAAAGCAACAGAATGGCACAGAAAGATTAATAATACAGAATTATAAGATATGAGATATCTGAAAAATTATATTGCTGAATTTAGTCAATATTCTTACAAAATTGGGCATAATGAAACCAATCTTGGTATATCTATGACAAATTATCATATCCTATAAATTCATTAATTAATGAAAAATACATTGCATGGCTTGAAAGAGCAGTTGTTATTGATACTCTTTGTTTCAGAATTTCTTATCTAAGAAAGTCGGCCAATGAGCAGTATCTTGATCTCCAAAAGTAAAAGAAAATTAAGAAGCAATTCCTAACTTGCTGGGATTTACTTCACCAATGGAGAAAAGATCCTAAAAGGAGAAGAAAAAGAAAATTCTATAAGAAAAAGAGCTTTAACAAGCAAAGGGGAGAGAAATATAGAAGAAAATATTACAACAAACCAGGCCCTAGAAGACGAAGATTTTTTAGGAAAGTCGCTTACTCTCTTACAAGGAAAAACAACTGCAAATGTGGGGCATGCCGAGAAGTAGGGCATTATGCTAATGAATGCAAAAATAGGAGGAATAACAAACTTATTAAAACCTTGGAAAGCTTAGATTTTGTTGAGTTTAGTGAAGATGAGGCATTATACCTAGCCCTAAATAACAATAAAGGAATTGTTGAAATTGTATTGGACAATGAATATGAAGAAAGCGATTATGAAGAAACAAGTTATATGATGAAAAGTAACTCGATTAGTCTTGATGATCTTTAAGGAGAAGAATTTGTGTAGATAATGAGAACGAAGCCGTCAAAGGAGATTGAGTCATTCCTATAATCTAGAAAAATATGATCTATGAAAAGTCCATCTTTCAATTAAAAATTAAATATGTATATGAAAGAATGGAAGGGGATCTAGAGATAAAGGATTGTGAGTATAACGTTGGAGAAGTTAATCTCATTAATTGGAAAAATATCCTTAAGCATAACAAAGATAGAAAGTATCAGTATCTCCATGTTGGAAGTGTTCAAATTCAAATCACTCCATTACAATATTATGGTAAAGATATTGATCTTTATATTTTACTTTGTGATATTAGGCATACCAAATTTAATAATCAAATTATCATAGGGATCAAGACTAACTTATGTAATGAATCGGTAGGATTCAATCTTCGACCTGGATATTATGTGAGCCTCACAGACGAATTTGCAAAAAACTTCTTATCCCTTAATTAGATAAAAACAGTCGGGATGGATATGAAAAGAGGATGGTATCCGCTAAGGATATTCTAAAAAATTATCTATAAATTAGATAATACCATAGATCTAAAGACTAAAGTAATAATGATAGAGGCAGAAAATTTTGAAAGTCCTACCCCTATGCAAAATATCCAAAGAATTAAACTTAATCCTACTGAGATAAAAAATGACCGTTCATGGATATCTAACTTTGCTAACCCTACAAAAATCAATAAGAAAAATATAATAAAAATTGATGAGAATGGTAAAATAGCCATTAAACCCCAATTATTAAGAAACATGAGTGCAAGATTAGAATGGGAGAAGGATCTTCATCAGCTTAAGAAGAGCTTAATCAAGATGATACAATTAACATGACCAGTAAAATGAGTAGAATGAGTTTTAATAGAAAGGTCGTTGCGTACAAAACCAAAACTGTTATTGAACCGACCTACGAGGATGAATTAGTTAAAAACATAACTGTGGAGATATTCTATGAATCTACCAATACAAATCCTAATAGCACTATATCCTAATAAATGTATGTTTAGAGGAATATAATCAATATGAATTGTGCGCCTACATAGATGGTGGTTATTCTGTATATTTTGGAAAAAGATCACTATCTTCAAAATTTATGTGGAAAAAAGCAAAAAATTCTTTACAAGTAAGGATAGCTGATAATAGTATTATGAGCCATAATGAGGCAATAGAAGGGTTATCTATAGAATTAGGGAGAGTCTAATGCATTATACCAGTTCTATAGGCTACTGATCAACCCTCTCATGATATGATTATTGAAAATAATTTTCAGAGACTATATTCCTCATGCACACAGATCATAAACCAAATAATATTTACAATTAATGGTCACTTAGTTCCTATTAAAAAATTAAGTAAGGCATACACTCATCAAAAAATTAAACTTATATGCAACCAGCGTGGTGAGAAGGTAATGCTTACACAATGAGAGACAACACTGACAATCTCACTATTTAAGTTATTTATTAAAGAGCAGACTGTTGAACAACAAGAGAAATTATGCAAGGAACTTTATTCTTATAATCCTCTAAAATTCTGGGATAAGGGTAAAATATTTGTTAAAATCACTTTGTTAAATCCCAATACTATTATCCAAGTAAAACAAATGGTGTATATGCACCAGAACATTCAAGAATTTGATAAACAAATCAACGAACCTCTGGATAAACGATTAATCAGGAATAGCAAGAGTCCTCACACCAGTTCCACTTTCATAGTGAGAAATCATACAGAAGTAAAAAGAGAAAAATCAAGAATGATGATCAATTACAAAAAGCTTAATGATAATACTGTCTTTGATGGTTATTATATTCCTAACAAAACAATCCTTTTCAATAGAATTCAAGGAGCCTCTTAGTTCTCGAAAATGGATTGCAAAAGTGGATATTGGTAGATAAAAATGGATGAGAAAAACATTCTTTTAACGGCATTGAGTGCCCTCAAGGACATTATGAATGGATAGTAATGTCATTTGGCCTTAAAAATGCACCTCAAATATTCCAAAGAAGAATGGATAACATCTTCAAAGATCTTAATCATTGCTGTTTAGTTTACATCGATAACATCCTTGTCTTTTCCAAAACCATAGAACAACACAAAGATGTTGTCTTAGCTGTCACCCAAAGATGCATAGATCATAGTATTATACTGGGTAAGAACAAGTGCATTTATTCTGAATAAGAAATTACATTTTTAGGTCTAGAGATAAAAGATAGACAAATCATTTTACAAAAACATATTCTTGAAAAAAAAAAAAATTCCTGAAAAGATTGAAGATAGAAAGCAGCTAGAAAGGTTTCTTGGATGCCTTACCTATACTTTAGATTTCATTAAAGATTTAGCTAAACTAAGAAAGCTATTGTCACAAAAACTCAAGAAAGCAGTAAGTTGGATATGGACCACTGATGATACAAAAATTGTTCAAAACTTCAAAAAGATGTGTAAAAATCTTCCTATCCTTAATTTACCTAATGAAAGAGATGATTTAGTTCCTGAGATAGATGCCAACAATGAGCACCGGAGAAAATCAAAGAAGGAGAAAAACTCTGCAAATATTACAACGGAAGTTTTAATAAGACATAATGCAACTATCCAATGATGGAAAAAGAAATCCTTGCAATGATAAGGGGAATTGAAAAGTTTTTAATCTTTTTAACCCGAAAACCTTTTTTTATTCAAACTGATTGCAAAAGAAGAAAGAATTTATCAAATATACAACCACAATGGCCGACTCCTACATTGGCAATTATGACTTAATCAGTTTTCCTTCTGTATTAAATATGTATAGATCGAAAAACTCTCTGACAGATAGTTTAATTGGAGAACTTGCCAATGGTGATCATCAAAGTATAACTCCTGCCACAAAAGGAGGAAATCCATAATAAAATGCTATTATTACTAGAATGGGTTTCTCCGTCTAGTAAAGTCCTTATTGATAATCTGGAATTCCACACCAAAAGTAGATCCTACTTTGGTCTGCTATCTTCTGCCTACCTAATACCCTAAAGATTTTTCCTTCTAGAGTTACAACTTTCGGTGTCCTTATGATATCCCCTACCTAATAGCCTAAAGATTTTTCCTTCTAGAGTTATAACTTTCGGTGTCCTTATGATATCCAAGAAAAAATGAGTTCTTATATCCAAGAAAAATAGTTCAATGAGTGATATGCAGCCTGTATTGACTATTATCATCATTATTCCTACGATATTTGGGAAGTTTGGAGTACAACAATCTATTTTCCCGATAAATCTGGAGTCGGTGGTGTTAGTTTTCCAACAAATTCAATACCATTATTACTAGATGAAATGCCATTATTACTAGAATGGGTTTCTCCGTCTAGTAAAGTCCTTATTCATAATCTGGAATTCCACACCAAAAGTAGATCCTGTTTTGGTCTGCTATCTTTTGCCTACCTAATAGCCTAAAGATTTTTCCTTCTAGAGTTACAACTTTCGGTGTCCTTATGATATCCAAGAAAAAATAAGTTCTTATGTCTAAGAAAAATGATTCAATGAGTGATATGTAGCCTGTATCAACTATTATCATCATTATTCCTACGATATTTGGGAAGTTTGGAGTACAACAATATACTTTCCCAATAAGTCAGGAGTCGATAGTGTTAGTTTTCCAACAAATTCAATATTTCCAAATGAACCTGTCATTAAAGTATGGGAATACGGGATGGTACTTTACTTTATAGAAATCCCAGATCCGAAGTTCTCATTTTTCTCAAAATTAACTAAATTTCAGTAATGCATGTTCAGAAGAATCCATTGGATTCTTACATATCCTGATGGTCCAACAAAAATTCCATTTAGCAGATGCCCAAATTTGGAAGTACATGGTGCACTAATCGAATATGAAAATGGAAAAGCTAAACATGCCCATTATCTTGTTCAGATTGCTGATTACAATGATCCCTATGATCAACGACGAGAATAGTTTCCTAAACAACGAGAATTAATTACTGATCCTACTTTTGCAAGAGCCATCGGTTTTTACAATATTTATCATCACAGTTGGGCATTAATTGTAACAAGAAAAAAATATTAATGCATTATGAAAACACTACTTTCGCCTATGACAATGAGTTTAAAGAATACATGAAGGTGGAAGGAGTAGTTTCAGAAGATATCTTTGATTATCTCTTTGATATTGGAGTTGGAAAGTTCTTATCAATGAAAGGGGCAAAATATCTTCTTGAATTATTTGTAAAATGGGATCCAGAGCATCTTAAACAACTTGATGAAGATTTTGATGATTATCCAGATAATGATGGTCTGGAAGGTATAATTAGAGATGAACACATGTAGAATCTCAATAATGAGGACTAGTCTTGTCATTATTAAAAGTTTTGAAAAGTAGTTGCTCCATTATTGTACTATTTTAACAGGTGTCAGGTCTGTAAAATAAAGTATACTATAGCCATGTGTAAAAGTAGTATGAACTATAGCCATTAGGGCATCCCATATATCCCTAATACCCTCTATAAAAGGAGAGGCTGAATGTTGAGAAGGGACATAGTAATTTAAGCATTCTTGAGGAAAAGAGAAGTCAGGATTCTCCATTTCTCTATGAGCAAGCATTTCTAATGATCTTAACTAAAGTCCCTCTTTAAGCTTTCCATTGTAATATTTCCACTTTCAAGTTTTCAATAAAAGAAGTTTCCCAGTAGGAAACGTTATTCAATTGCACCTTATGTCTTAAATATTATAATTTCTTGATTAAAGTTTAACTATCCTTTAAAAATATATAAAACTAGATTAGTGACTACTGTCTGAGGTAGGAAACGAAACATATCTGTGTTGTGCCTAATCTAAGGAAGGCGGGGTTGAGATTAGCAATCTCTATAAGTTGGAAGCTAGAAGAACGCCGAATCCAGCGCCGACTAAGTTCAGGTAATGATTGAAACTCTCTAATTAAGTTTTAATTATTTTGCTAAGCATGGTGGGCCTATAACCACAGAAAGTATAATATCTAAGATATAAGTAGTAAATTATAATAACTAGTACTAGTAAAGTCATTAGAAGAAGTCCAAACAAAAATATCAGCTTAGTTTTGCCAAATGGCCCAAAACTTTGAATATTTGCAAAAAAGCCCAAAACAGAATAGTAACCCAAACAGTAGTACTCCAAAAAATTATTGTCCAAACCTGAGTAGACTCAAAAATCTTTATCTAAAATTGCTAGATCAAATAAATATTTACCCATACCACAGTGAGCCTAAGAGTAAATTGTTCCTCCTTTCTCCCTCGTCCCTTTACTTTCGCTCATCTCGAAGAACAAACCATACTCTTCCACACTTCTATGCCTATATATAGCCTTGATTACCCTTTGGCTCATTACTTCCCTATCGGTTTCTCTAGGACCACCTGGCAATTCCTGTCTATCTTCCTCACCACCATTGTCGGATTATGCATCAACCAATTATCCTTCCCCTCCAGGGCAGTTGCACATACGTCCGTTGCTGCCGCCTTCCAATCGAGACCCACACATTCTTCACTACTAGTAATCCCATCCCTTGGTTCATGTTCTTTGCCTTCTTCTTCATCAGTGAATTCATCAAAATCGACCTCAAAAACTATTAGATCTCTGTCGACGCTCTATCTATCCCCCCCAATTCTTTGTTAAAAACCTGTAGCTTGCAGTTTCATGTTTCTCTCTCTTTAGCCTTCTTGTTCTCTCATGCAAATATGTGTTATATCTCTCTCTATCTCTCCACTCTCTCTTCCTCCTAGTTAGGCACAGGTTCCAATTGTCATCATCATCTTCTTTTTAGGCAAATAATCAGTGCTTGACCAGCAACTAGGGCCTTCTCTATAGCTCTTTTTCTTTCTAAGCGGCAACGAAGGTTTGCAAAAATGGTGATGGATTAATTATGGGAAACAATTATTGTTTTTTTTAATGAAATGCTGATACATGAAGGGGATGGGACTTGAATCCCTCGGCAAGTTGGGCAAGTCCCTTGGATTTGGGAAGAACTTCACACTCATATATATATCAAATTTCACATTCTTAAAAGCATAAGCAAATATAGGGAACTTGACATTTAAAGGTATCAAGTTTCATTCCCAAATATCCAACCAGACACCCCCTAACATTTTTTTTAATTAAGAAGAGGCCATGAGCCATTCCCATGTACTAGCCTCCCCCGTAAGTTAGGCAACATAAACAAAGTATACAAAAGGGCTGAGAAAGCAAAAATAATCCAATTATATGGGGGGAGGTAAAACATTTCACATCTTATAGGATAATGTCTTATCTCAAAAAATCAATACCGCCATGGTTTCACATATATTTATCATGTCATGCAATTTTTAATATACATATGTTTATATGATGTTTTTTAAAAAAATTATTTGCGCCGAAAGAGTACACATAAGCTCAATTGGTAAGGTCTTTGAGTCTTGTTATCAAAGGCCTAGCTTCTAATCTCACCGATGTTGACCTGTGCAGTTCGCTTGCCAAAAAAGGTAAATTTTTTTAAATGATATGTAAAACAAACAACCCTTCTTTCAAGGGTTCTATTTATATTTCTTCAATGAGGATACAAAGAAAAGATTACATCAAAGGGGTTTCTAAGTCTATGCATATTTAGTGATCTCCAAACATATGCCTATTGTAATTCAGATTGTAGATCACATCCACTCACATGGTGCTCACTGACTATGTATTTATAATGCTTAGGCAATCAGCTGTCTCATGGAGAACAAAGAAATAGATGACCTTGTCAAATTTTCAGTTAAACCCGAGCTTCACTCTATGGCAATGACGGAGTTGACCTGGTGTATGTCTCTGCTAGCCATTTTAGGAGCATATCACAAGCAAGCCATGCAGCCGATTTGTGGCAGTCAGGCTTCTATTTATATAGTACATCATCCAGTTTAGCAGGATGGACTAAACACAAAGAAATCAATTATCATTTTGTTCGAGATACAGTCAGGAGAACTAGCCGTCTTGCATCTTTTATCTTGTCACTAACCTGCTAACTTTTTAGTAAAGTTCTTGGCAAAAGTCAACTTTAGTATTTTGAAGGGCAGGTGTAACGCCCCGAAATTTCTAACTCCGATTAATTACTAATAATTAACTTACATGACAGTGGATAACCTAACGGGACGTTACCACTGTATTCCCTGTTAGGAAATATAAGGTTGAGTATAACAAGCGAACTTCATTAATGAATAATTAATGCTATGTCAACCACAACTTAGGTCCAACATACAAGTCTAAAACCAAATGTCTACTCAAAATGGAAATTATTCCAAGCACGAGTTATAAATCCTATGAATAAGCGGCCTCGCTCTAAATGGACGTCCCATTCTCATGCCCAGAATCATCACCTAAAAACAAAATATTTTGAAAAGTGAGATAGATTCAATAACAATCACCCATAACCATCAAACACACTTCAATTCATTTCAAACAGTTGAGAGGTAGGGGAAAACAGAGGATCCAAACAATTCATAAAAAGCATCAACCATTTCCAATTCGAACCATAAATCCATCCAGGTTAGTTTACAAGATAAAAAGGTAAACAACCTCACTAGGTCTCATGGCCTGCATTTGGTTTTACTGCAGCCGCTTATTCACATCATAGCCTACTGTCAATTAGATGATTACCGATAATCTGGCCCATGTCCATCCACAAGAAGACACGTGGATGCTAACCATGCATGCAACTACCCAGGGAAGGCAATAAGGCCTTTTCATGATCGAGAGTGAACTTCCCTTGCCTCTCCTAATTCATCCACTTGGTTCTTACTCTTAAGATAGGCCATGTGCTCAGCTTTCATTTAGCCCATCCCGGCCCAATACAGTCCAAAACTATAAATGAAACATGTTCACAACAGGGTATTAAAGGTTCGTCTATAAAAAACCAGAATTTCATGACAACTCTAATAATAACCGAGAACTCTTATCCACCAAAATTTTCCCGAACATCAATTCAATTAATACAAAAACCAAACTTACAAGACAGATTTTATAACATGATGTTCCAAGGAGTAAGGACATGATTGTTACCTGGTCGGAAGCGACGCCTAAGCTTGAGCCCGGGTTTGTAAGTTGGGTGTATGAAAATCCCCAAAAGTGGTTTCTGTTAGCCTTAGTCCTTAGCCCAACATGGCATAACATAATTTATGACCCATAAATTTCCCAAATAATATTTTTATGCCTAATTACTAGGTTAGACCCTCAAAATAATTTTTAGCGTGCTTTTGGAATATTTATATCACTATTTATCCCTTTTCATGCACTACCAGAACATGGTCAGATTTTACACCCAACTTCTAGAGGCTATAACTCACACTCCTGACATTGAATTTTGAAGATTTAACCCATTATGGAAATATTAGTTTGTGTACTGGAACTTTTGTTTTAGAAATAATCAAATTCTGGGGTTAACTAACTTGAATTTATCCAAGTTTCTCAACTGTTTTAATGCAGGCCAGATTTATGCAGTTGTTCTATTTTAGTCGTAACTCCCTTATCCTAACTCCAATTTACATGATTCAAACTTTTACTGTCAGATGACTCATGGATATACCAACCATACAAATTTTAAGAATTTTAGATAAGCCATAACTATTAGAAATCTCCCAAGGTCACCCTATGTTAATTTGCTATGTTATAGTCTCTACTGCATTCATTCTTTAACCGAACCTTCCATAGTGCATTTATGCTATGTTCTCCCTATTTACTACTACTCAAATTCATAATCCAGCCCAAGCCATGATATTAGAAAGGTTAAAAGAATCAAACTTTTACCTTGAAACGAGTTTGAGAGCAAAAGGAGAGACCTTGGGGATGTCTTGATTCCTCAAACCAAATACTTGAATATGAAGATTATGGAAGACATACAAGAACTTAGACATATGATCAAAATGTGAGAATTCATGAAAACTTTAGGAAAAGTGGATGCTTGGGCTAAGGTTTTTCATAAACCATAGCCATACTTACACATAAGGAGATAGGAGTGGTGGCACGCAGGTAGTGCATCACCCGACTGATGGTGTGGCACCCAGCTGGTGGCCCGGTGGTGGGCGGCTGGTAGGAGAAAGAAAGAGAGTGGGCATGAGAGAGAGGGAGGAAGGGAGAGAGTAAGTGAGTGGCTGATTTTTAAATACCTCTTCAGGGCTAGGGTTTAGGGGTTAAAAGAAAAGGAAAAAAAGAAAAGGAAGGAAAGAAAATTATCTCTATAAGAGGCCAGTCCTCCAGAAGTGCTCAAAGGAGGATTATTTTTGGGATTTTCAATTCCTTGGTGCAGCACACTAGCGTCAGTGGATTCACCTCGCTTCACTGTCTTCGCCTCTAGAGGATCTTCGATGTTGAGAAATTCCTAAAGACTCATATGTAAACCTCCTGTTGGTTGTTTCCATTTGATTTTTTTTTGTCGATCGGAAAACTTGATCAGTTTCCTTCATTGACTGCGACGGCGACAATGTACTCTACAAGTTTGGTGGTGGTTGTGCTGTGCTTTCACAAGCTTATATATGTGCTCATGCCTTTGAATTTTATAAATGTGGGACAAATCCCCCTTTCACAATTCCAACACGCTCCCTCACATGTGGACTACTAACAAGGTCCAACACATATACACAATTAATCAAATGGGGACGGTATCAAATCAAGATCAAGCAACCTATTTTGATGCCATGTTAAATTTTATAGAATTTGGTCTTAAACAAACAAGTCTTGTATATGAGCTCAAATGAGGTTTCAATATCATAAGAGGTAGAGTTCTTCCTATAAAGAATTCTCCATTCACAAAACTTTTGCCTGAGACTTTAACAAGGGGATGACTAATGAATCACTCGAGAACTTGCTACCATTGATACTAGGGGTCATTAGCAATGCCTGATAATTTGGAAATTAGTGCGTCACCAAGTTTATGAGTTTTAGTAATTTAGTAATTGATTTGTTTTTGCATTAGTTACTAATCACTTGATGAATAGCAAGCAAAATGTATGCAGTAATATAATATGATTGTGAAAATGATTTTTATTTCTAAATGTGAAGGCCACAAATAATATAAGCATGTATTGCCTAGTTTTCGCTACATGGAATGAGTAATTAAACTGTTAAAGTCAACTAGTAATGACAAGAAAATCAACTGCTAAATTGATTTTAGGGACTAACATAGTTGTAAAATTTACTATCATCAGAGCTAAGAGTAAAAATGAACTGAGCTGAGGCTAAGCTTGGCATGCTTGAGTTTTAGCTGGCGAATTAATTTATGAGCTCATCTTGGCTCGTGAGCTTGCTGAGATGGCAAATTTCAGCTCGATGCTTAACTCACCTAAGATCATGAGCCCTTGCAAGCGTTAACAAGCCTATACTTCCCTGGTTAGTACTTGTTCTAATAATACTTCAAAGGGATGTAAATTGAATATGAACCCTAAAATTAAAACAAAAATGAGAAAAAGAACTCATATCTCAGCCAAATAATGATGCAAGATTGAAAATTAATTGGCATGAGAGAATAATATAAAGAAAAGGAGAGCAATTTTTTAGTAGCAATGAGTATGACATATATATGATTGTGGCTTTCAAATCTATAATAGATACAAAACAATTAACTAAATCAGCAATACACTGTCTCAATTTTATAAATCAAACTACGTTATTTTTAAAATCGTATCATAACTCAAATTTAGTATATCTTGTTCTTTCCTTTAAAAGTAGAAATACAGTTTCTCAAATTTTATAAATCAAACAATGTTATTTTTAAAATCGTATCATAACTCAAATCATGTCATAACGCAATTGAACCTTATGTTTTAAATATTATAATTTCTTGATTAAAGTCTCACCATCCTTTAAAATACTTAAAACTTGATTAGTAACTACGGTCTGAGGTAGGAATAAAAAGATCTATGCTGTACCTGACCGAAGGAAGATGGGATTGAGATTAGCAATATCTGTAAACCAAAAGCTAGAGGAGCATCGGAGTCCAACGGTGACTAAGTTCAGGTAACTGTCGAAACTTTCTAATTAAGCTTTAATTATTTTTGCTGAGCATGGTGGGCCTATAACCACAGAAAGTATAATGTCTAAGATATAAGTAATAGATTATGATAACTAATACTAGTAAAGTCATTATAAGAGGTTTAATTAGTGAAAACAAGCATATTTTTAGAAAAAACCTCTAAAAATAGCTTATTTGTATATTTTTCGTATTCCAGGGACTTCTCTACAAATTTTAAAAGTTCAAGGGCCAAAATAATAGAAAAAAGGGCATAAGAGTCTTTTGTTCGAAAACTTAGGAACCCCAAGTGTCATTTTCAAAAAGTCAGGGACCAAAAAGTTTTTATCCTAAAACTTAGGGTATCTCAGAGTCATTTTTTGCGTGTTCATTTATGCATTGTGGTTGATAAATTCAAAGGGAAAAACCTGATGCATTTTTTTGTATGTATGTGTTTATTTTATCTAACTATTAAAAATTATTTACACATATTGATAATCACCCATTCCACTTTTAATTCTATATGAGGCGGAAGAATTGAAAAGAGAGCCTATGATTGATGAATCATTTGCACGCACCCACTCTAGGAAAAAAAGATTAATCTTTTGTGGGTGAAAAGTCAAAGGGGGCATATGTAAGTGACGCCTTGTTTGAAAAATTATTTATTTATTGAAATTTCCTTTTAATGATTTTCTATCTTTAAAGTGACAAAAATGTTTAAATTTTTTTTAATGTAGGAGAAGTATAGAAAAAGACTTTTAGAGATCCAATGATTTCCACATGAAGGTGAAGGTCCTACCTCCCAATGAACACCACTTTCTCAATTGTCGACAGAAACTTAGATGAATACTTAGAAAGAGATTATTGGTCCCACCAACAAAGGTAAAATTTATGGATTTGGAGTGGAAGCTTCATGTCCAAATCCGGACTATTTTCATGTCAAAGCCTTCTTTCGAAGGCCAATGGTAGCCCCAAACCAACTATTCCTCTTATTTTCATGGCGATTGATTTGTTGGTGCCTAAGGTGAGTTAATTTCTTAACCTAGCTAGAATTTGAACTATTTTCATGTTCAAATCTCGACTACTCTCTCTCTTGTGATAGCTAGTGAACCTCACCTTACGCCGTAGGCGAACTATCCAAAAACAAGAATGAAAGCTCTTTCAAGCATTTTCGGACACTTGGCAGGTGTGAGAGAAAATCTCCTAGAAAAGAGCAATCAAAGGAAAAATGTAGCGTAACCTACCATTGTTCATGCATAACATATCTTATTCCCAAACCAAGGAAGAAAGATCAGGCTCTAATCATCATCAACAAACCAAACCATCCATAAGCTCATGATCAAAGAAAGCAATTAAAACAACTAAGTAGAAGAGAGAGAAAGGAAGCAAACTTTTGGTGATCAAGTCTTCAAATTATTCACAAAGATCCCATAAACCCAAATCTCATCTAGCTTAATACAACATTTAGGAATTTTAGAGAGTGTTTTTACATAAAGTAGAAGCTAATCCCAAAATTAGGCAAATCACCCCTTTCATAATAGTCACAATCGACAAAACAAAATGGATGTGAGGGTAAAAAACAGGCCACCATGGACAAATGGCAAAGGAGCCAAGAGGGCCACAGCTCAACTCATTGACACGGCCACCAGTGTCCAATCTAGGTGATTGGCCATAACTGTGGTTATGACCATGGCTACCTCCTATCCCTTGGCCTCCTTCCTTCAACTCCTATAGGCATGGCAATATGTGGAGGCGTGCACAATGGTCAACCATGGTGCTTCCTCACCCTTGCGCTCTTTACTTCTTTATTCCGTTGCTCTCTTTTCAGCCCTAGCATGCTCGAGTTTTGTGCTTGTGTTGCCTATCCTCTGACGGTGAGTGCCTCCTCTTCGATTCTCAAGCAAAAAAACCTGAAAATCAAAAGGAATGGATAAAAATGAGACATTGTTCTATGGAAAGGCCAAAGTTGATAAATAGAAAAAGGTTGGGAGATGAACCAAAATAGAGAAGAAGTAATAGCCAAAATCGAGGTTCACGGGATCACACTAGGAGTTGTTATTATTTATTGTAATAATTGAGATTATGCTTCACATATCAGACATATTCAAACAAGCCCAATTGATCATAGAGATATATGCGATGCTTGGCTGACAATCAAGTTATGCTTTAGAGTATAAGTAGAGTAGCCATGTGGACAATATAGATCAAGACCATGAAACATTTTAAATTTTGTGATTCAAAAAAGTGATCACCATTACAATGAACCAAATCGATCAAATCAAACAATGAACACTCCTACTTGGCTAAGCGCATGGTTTTTTGTTATTAATCTCTTAGTAAATTTGTAGTTTGTTTATACTTCACCATTAATGTACTATCATAATTCCAATGCAAGGGCCAACTTACTAAAAACTAAATCATCTAATTACTTTTATACAAGTGCAAGGAAAAACTTTTTTTAAAACAAGAAAATTTATATAGAAGTATAAATTCAAGATCAATCCATCTTGCAGATTACAAAGGAAAGCTAATGAACACAAAATTAAAATTGAAAATCAAATATAAGTACTTATGATTTTTTTGGACAAGAAAAAATATAAATATTGATGGTTAATCTTCCCAAATGCAGAGAACCATAACTTATTGGATGCTTCAAACCTTGTCTAGTAAGATTAGCTTTTCGATAACTAATAAATTATTTCAGTTAACACATCGTATAGGCGAGCGTGAAAAAAATCATATACTTAATTTTGGACAGCTCTAAATTGTACTATAGGTCAAACTAATTTTGAGATTGGTTCCACCAAAACCTAGTGGTAGCTAGGTCCAATACTCAGTCTTGAAAGTTTAAATCTACAATTGGACTAACACCCAATATCAACAATTTTTTTAAAATAAAAGTTTTAGTGAAATGTAAAGACTTGCAAACTCTAAATCAGACCTTGTAGATCAAAATTTGGGCATTGCCCTATACCTCAAAATCTACTTTTTGAGTCCTCCCCACTCTGTCTCTCCGCTTCTTTGTTTTTTCCCCGTGTTTCTCTACTTCCCTTTCATGTAGAGATCTTATAACCTTTTCTGACTCCTTTCTCCATCTATGCCCCATTTGGCCAAGTTTTGTAGAGTTGGTTCTAATCACATATGGTACCAATTTCAATAAAAAATAAATAACTGGATTACTAAAACCGCTCGATCACCCTAGAGGATTGCTATTTAAATTCTAAGTAGTAGACTTATCAATTTGAGAGGGTCAGTTAAATACAATTAGGTGTATTTTAGTTTGAATAACTACGAGTTAAGTGTATTTTAGTTTTGGTAAAATATAGGTTGGCTATTTCGATTTTGCAGGTTCCGAGTCGACCCAACGAGCTTAGAATATCTTTTTATGAGTTATTTTTCTTTTGTCAAAATTTAAAACTGAGCATGTTTTTTACCTAGAATATTGTTCGTATTTAGTGAAAAGGTGTGGTAATTATGATTTCTTAAAAGAATATTAGAAGTATTCAAAGTTCCCATTATGATATATGAACGTCATGTACAGGTGGGTAAAGAATCGAGTCCCCTTTGAGTTAGATGGGTTGTCATATACATTAAAATAAGGTCAATAATTGGGCGAGTTATTTATGTGTCTGCACATTTACAACAAGTTAACGTGTTTGAATTGTATGGCCTGCTATTAACCCATTTAATAATTTGGTATTTTTGTTGACTAACCTACCATTACTCAATTAGCTACGCTTTGACACTAGAAAAGTAAGTACACTTTATTACGCTGACCCGAACAGAAACATGACCGGCCCACTGTCCACCACTAGCATCATAATTCATGACCAATTAGAATGGAAACCGAATAAAACAAAATCAGACAAGCAGTGATTAATACAATTAGCTTTCAATTATAACATCAAAAATTTAGATTATTATAGGAAATATTATTTAAAATATGGTTAGACATATTCATTTCGCTAAAAGTATAACTAATGGCAGATCCAGACATTTTGAATAGGTGTGACAATCTACTAATGTTATCACTAATATGCACAGCCCAAAAAAAAAAAAAATACAATACATACTATGATAATCTATTTTGTACAGACATTCCATCTCATATTTTTTAAAACATTTTGTCTCATATTTCCACACTAGCGGAACTTAATATGCAATAATCACATACTTGCATTTTTACTCTAGAAAAACAAAAAACTATGGTTGTCTATTGCTACATTTGTTCTCTGTGGTTCTTCATACTTTGAAGTTGATACATACACTGTGCCAAAATCGTAAAATGTTACAATTATCTATTATTTACTAAAATTGTTAGTTCCATAGGATAAATTATTAGCACCAAGTAATAAAACTAAAAAAAAAAAGCATTAACCAATGAAGTCAACACATCAAATATGACATAAAATTACAAATAAGCAATTTCCACGATCTAATTGCACCAAAAGGGCAAAAAAATTCAACACCAAGTTCAAATTAATAACTAGTTCCAAGTTAAATAAAATTATGCACCAATAACACATTGCAACTGAACAACTGAAAAAATCAATAACAACAGTAAAAGAATATTAAAGAAATGAGTATTAGATTAAATTAAAAAGTCTAACATCTACGCAAGAGGGGGGGGGGAGAGAGAGACTTGAAAAAATGGATTGTAGTTTGGGATGAGAAGAGGAGATAAAGAGAGATTCGGGTCTGGGTGTATTTAATTTTAATTTATTTTTCAATCAAATTTGAATTTATAACTTTAATTTATAATATCGAGAATTTATTAATAAAAAAGTAAGTTGAGGCAATTTAAAAGTGATAATACACTTTCACCGTTCAATCGTACCATTTTTTCTAATTTAATACATGATAATATAATTTTTAATCCAAGAGAAGTGCCTTGTAGCCAGATATTTATTATTTCTCAAAGGGAAAAAAAAATAGTTATAATGCCTTACTACTAGACACTTCTTAAGTGTCTTATTTTACCCAAAATTAACGCTTTATATAATTTATAATCACCAAATTTTCAATAGTTAAAGTAAATTATGACCTGTGAAGCTTTAGGTTTGGTCAGCTATGCCGACGAGCACAAATAATACCCTAATCAAATCAACCATGTCAACGAGTACATATTATACACGGTCTCATACAATTGAAAACATTTATGAATAAAAAAGTAATTTTACACAATATACAAGTAATAACGCAGTTGTATCATACAATCATACTATTCTTCTTAATTCAATATATGACATAATTTTTAAGCAAAGACATATTAATAGACTGCGTAAATGCTAAATAGGATAGATGATGTGGTAGGTGTATTTGTTGGAGCTTTCCGTGGAATAAATTTTTAAGGGATCAAGCATCTAATTGTACGCTCACTCTGTTAGTAGTCACCGGCAATATATATCATATTTATAGGAGCATTTAATCTGAAAAGCATGTTGTACTCTTTATCCATATGTATTTGTTATACATACAAATTATAGTAGGTGTATACTGATGAGTTAGAACCGTAAATAGGATAGATGATGTGGTAGGTGCATTTGTTGGAGCTTTCCGTGGAATAAATTTGTAAGGGATCAAGCATCTGATTGTATGCTCACTCTGTTAGTAGTCGCCCACAATATATATCATATTAATAGGAGTATTTACTCTGAAAAGCATGTTGTACTGTTTATCCATATGTATTTGTTATACATACAAATTATAGTAGGTGTATACTGATGAGTTAGAACCGCAAGTACATGGCGTAGTTGTAGTTAGTAGTTGATAAGTACGGGTCGTATCCATAGGAAGTTGTGTTTCCAAGTACCAAAGTCAGCTAACTCGTCTCAAATTAGGCCAAACAAAGGGTGATAAAAATTAGAACTAAACTACGAAAACAAATAGACAAAAAACTTCAATTATGACTAAGCCTAAGATAAATCAACCAATCAAGTCAAAGTCTCACCCAAGTTATGCTAGCAACCATAGATGATTAGTTGCACGAATAAAGCTCACGTAAGGACTTTTTCAAGGTTAAAAGGCTAGTTCAATTGTTCAAACGACCTATTTTCATGGATTTAGCCCAATTATATTACAAGAGTAGCAACCCAGGATCAAACTAGGATTCAGACTATTCTCAGGCCCAAACACTAAGTATCCTCCGTCTCTGCACTGGACTAAAGACTTCACCTTTCATCACAAGTCAATCCTCCAAAAACACAGATGTTCAAGGGTTTTATTTTCTAAGAGTGGGGCTACCAGGCTAATGTATCCGTGAGATATGAGTTTTGATCCCTGCCAAGGGTATATGAAGTAGTGATGTTGACTCTTTTTCGGTTTATTCTTTCCTTTTAGTTATTTTAGTTTAGAAGGAAATTGTTGTTTTTTTAAAAAATTTGCGTTGTCCCTCTTTCTAATATTGCATCCAAATGGTATTAATGACAACTTGTAAAATGCAATATTAATAATTTTTTATTGTTCATCATTAAATGATGAATTTTTAATGACATTTAATGATGAAAAAGTATTTTCATTGTTACTAATATCTTTTAATGACAACTTCTTTATGTGGCCGTTAGTACATGGTCATTAAAAAGTCATTTTCTAGCAGTGAGAGAAATATAAGATGAAACAAACCACAATTCATGTGAGTTACCACTCGCAAATTGAAATTGAGAGAACATGAACGATTATAGTTGATCTCATTGGTATTTTATCCTTAATATTATTTATGATAAAGTTTTAAGAAAAGTAAGTCTATCATGACTAGTTGATTTTTTTAAGTACCATATTCATCTACATATGTTTACCTAAAATTTTGTAATAGGTAAGAGAGATATGGCATAAATTTTTTAATTTTTTAAAATATCAAAATACCTTTTCAGTTATTGTAGGTAAGGTGGATGGATGTATGAGAATTTACTTTTTTGCTAAAGGTGATATAACGTGGGTGATGCACGTAAGTGAAAAGATTCTGGTTTCTTCTTCTTTTCTTTTTTTTTTTTTTAATGACAACTGTCAATAGATTTGTGTTTTAAACTGATGCAATCAATATTAGAATGTCATTATCATATCTATTGTTTGGGTCCTTGTGATTTTATTTCCTTCAATGAACATAACTTTGTAGCACTGAGTATAATAGTTTTTTTTTCAGACATGACAAATTGGGTGGCTAACAAAAGTCGGGTTTACTATAATTCGATTTCAAGTAAATACGGGTTGGATGTATCTTGAACATGGGTAAAATATGGATGGGCGTTTTCTATTTTACACAGGTCTCTTGGAAACTGAATGTTATACCAAATGTATCATTGCTTATCGATTAAAAAGAGGTACCATTGCTTTCAATTTTTATGACAGAAAGTTTTGTGTAAAATTAAGCTCAAATTAAGCAAATACAAATACCTTATGATAGTAGTAATAATAGTAACAATAATTGCAACACCACAACAACAACAGCGGTTTGCAGTTGTAGTAAATAGTAGCAATAAACTAAAACATAAGTATGAGTTAGTCATGTAACGGTACTTAAAATCTCATATATGTATGTATGTATATATGTATGTATGTATGTATGTATACATGGTCAGGGTGTATCCTATTGTTATAGATAAGCTCACTAAAGGGTTCCAAGATGAAGCGTCATGGTGTATGCTATTTGTTAATGATATTGTTCTTGTTGATGGGATTAGGAATGTGGTTAAGAAAAAATTAGAACAATGGAGATATATCCTGGAATATCGAGGTTTCAAATTAAGCATATCAAAGATTGAGTGCTTAAAATATGAATTTTATAGATTGCAACGGTGCAGTAGAGAAGTCTCCATTGGTAAAGTAATAATATCAAGGGTTGAGAGCCTCAGATATTTGGGCTCCATCATTTAGAAGAGATAAGATATTGGTGAAGACAATGACCAATGTATAAAAGCGGGATGACAAAAATGGAAGAATGATTCAGGAGTGCAGCATGATAAGAAAATTTCAGTGGGATTAAATGACAAAGTTTATCATACGGTAGTCAAACCAATATTATTGTATGACTCAAAGTGTTGGGCAATCAAGAAGGCTCAAGACTAAAATAAGAGATGAGGATGATTAGGTGTATGTGTGGCCTAACGAGATTGTATATGTTAAGAATAAAGTGATTAGAGAGAAAGTAGGAGTGACACCCGTAGAAGATAAGATGAGGGCGAGTAGACTTAGGTGGTTTGGGCATGTGAAGAGGAGAAGTGTGGATGCAACTGTGAGGAAATGTAAAACGATTATTGCTCCTGAAAGTAGAAGAGGCAGATCGAGGGTGACTAAAAAAGAGTTGTAACGACATGATTAAATAGGAGTTGAACTTTTTACAATTAACAGGGGACATGGCTTCTGATAGGAGTCTATACGGGTCTAGAATTAGGGTAACAGACCACAAGTAGCTTGATTCTTATCCTTCTTTTATCTTCTGAATGCGTAGGAAATATGTAGTGTTGTGTGCTTCTACTATTATTCCCTCTTGCGCATACTACGCTTGCGTATGCTAGTAGTAAATAGGCCTTCACAGGATTCTTTTTATTATTGTTATCTCACTTCGATTGTTTAAAGTAATGCTCTCACTATTCTAATATCATTATGTTATATATATATTTCATTTAATGATATTTATTCTTATTATTGTAAGGCGGTTATGCCTTTTACCTGTCAAAAGATTTTCAACTACTAGAACATTTTCTAAATAACTTTTTTATGTATGTTTCTTGGTATCAATCTCTTTGTGTGGGGAGATGTCTGCAGGGGTAAGCCCACCTACATTTGGATCTCCCCAAGTCACATGAAAGTGGGACCTACATAGAGAGTAGTAGTAGTTGTTGTTGTGTGTATGTATAAGTGTATGTATATATATATATATATATATATATATAATATATATATATATATATATATATATATATATATATATATATATATATATATATATATATATATATATATATATACATATATATATATATATATATATATATATATATATATATATATATATATATATATATGTTAAAACAAAACATAATGCTTACGACTCTATGTATCGCTCTCCTATTGAATGCAGATGTGGCGAATTCTAATTGGAGCATGTTAATATTGTTGATAGTTGACTCCTAGTTAACAATCTAGTTAACAATGGTCATTACTTATGTACATTTGTATATAATATACAGGAACAACTCGTTTTGTATAATGTGAAATTAGTATTAATAGCGATTATTATGTTAATAAATTCTAAAATGCAACCAATACAATTGTTGGACACAGTTAATTGCATCGAGCACAAAATCTAAAATTTATTTTTTGTCATGTAAGTATTATATGCATATTAACAGTTTAAATTTAATAGAAAAACCCTAAATTTGTAATCAAGTTAATACTAGCCTTTAAGGAGATTTAAAGGTTTAGACAGCAGTAACAAATAGTCTGATTTTTGATACATGCCTTTTGATACTACAAGTAGCTTTTTGTAACACGTGTGGTATACAAAAGTGTCAATGAGATTCTCTTTTTAAGCTAAGATATATGAATAATAATATTAAATTAAAATCTCGCATACATTATTAAAGACAATTAGTATATGGTTCACCCGGTTGTACAATTGCATTCGTACAATCGGACCCACAAAATGTCCAACTGGCACACCACGTCTATAAAGCAACGAAACCGTCGAAAAAAAATAAAAACCAAAAGTGCTCATAACTGCAGCATCAAATCACGTCGTGACCCAAGAACTTTTGCTCACTTTCTCTCTCCGAAACCGCTCAAATTGGTGCTTGATTTGGCAAAATTCTGCTCCATTTGCTCACCGATTCTAGCAAGAAATCTTCGAAAAATCACCATTGAAGCTTGAGCTAGACAGTTCGATGTAAGTTTTAGTAGAATACGAAATTTATTTGCATGTTCGAAACAAAACAATGAATTCGGTTGGCATTTTAGGTTTTAACAAAATCGTACACTCATAATCTTGTTTTTCAAATGTTTGCAGATAGAAACTCGCCAATCATCAGCAGCGAAGAAGAGACTGCTAGTGATGCATCAAACATTGCTCAGAAAATGTATGTTGAAAACCTTAAACCTTGAAAATCTTAAACCTAGTATTAGTGAGCCAGCGTACATCACCAGTTAGTAGTATGTGGTTGTTCCTGATCTTGTCAACAAATTCACAATAAACACGTTTACCTTGATGTAGACTAATACATGCAAAATACTTTTACCTTAACCCTTCTGATTTTGATGTGTAGTGAGTTGTACCTTATATTATGGTGAGCCATATCTTCACTTTAGTGAGCGGTGAATTATGTGCTTGTTCCTGTCAATATATGCATGCTATATTGAGTTGTGTCTTATAATATAGTGAGCTATGGCTTGTATGTAGTGAGCCATGACAAAAATCCAGTGAGCTGTAAATTACATTCTAGTGAGCATGTTCCAGTGAGTTGTGCCCTATATTATAGTGAGCTATGCTTCGAATTTAGTAAGCCATGACAGAAATGTAGGGAGCTGTGAATTGTATGCAAGTTCTTGTCAACATATGCATGCTATAGTGAGTTCTGTCTTATAATGTAGTGAGCTATGGCTTGAATGTAGTGAGCCATGATAAAAATCTAGTGAGCTGTAAATTATATGCTAGTGGCTGTCAACATATGCATGCTCCAGTGAGTTGTGCTCTATATTTTAGTGAGCTATGGCTTGAATATAGTGAGCTATGATAAAAATGTAGGGAGCTATGAATTATATGCCTGTCAACATATGCATGCTATAGTGAGTTGTGTCTTATAATATAGTGAGCTGTACTTTACATCCTAGTGTGCCATACCTTAAATTTAGAAAGTGAGTTATATCTTATATTATAGTGAGGCATGATATATTTGTAGTGAGGTGTACCTTTTATTCTAGTGTATTATCACATTTTCTGTAATATTAACCTTGTATGTAATACTATTTGATAGATCAAAGATAGAAGGCTCAACCACGAGTCCTCAAGAGTTGATTATGCAGGTTGTCAGAGACATCTCTTCTGAACAAGTGAACTTTAGGTAATTACCACTTCAAATATATTCAAAAATACACATAGTATAGTCCATTGCACTAACATTGCCTTTTCCTTTTTTATTAAAGCCCAAAGGATCAAAATAAACCAAATGAAACAAATCAAGGAATACAAGAGGATATTACTCATAATTCAGGCTAAGGAATGCCTACATTATATAAGATTACATGTAATCATCTGAATTCCATATGTAGTGAGCATGAAAAATTGTATTCAAAACACCTCTACATTATATTCTAGGTTAATATCTATCAATTAGTGAGCCATAACATATGGTTTGGTGAGCTATTACAAATGTCTAATGAGCAATATCTACTATTATATTTTGGTGTTCCACCATGTACAGTTAAACATTTCAATGCAATTTGCTGTAACAGTCCCTATATGCATTGGGTTTATAATCTCATATTTTAAATAGCTAGTAAAAGTATACATTTACAATTATATTTAATTAGCTGAACTCCGTTTTTAGTGAGCAAACAACAATGTTTAGTGAGCTGTCCTGCAATTGTAGTGAGCAGACAACTATGTTTAGTGAGCTGACCTATAATTGTAGTGAGCAGACAACTATGTTTAGTGAGTGACCTATAATTCTAGTAAGCAGACAATTTATTTTAGTGAGCTGAAATATAGATTGAGATCCAGATTACATTAAACATTACACATTTATTTAGCTATACATCTTGTTCACTTATACAAAGTACTATGTACAGTTGCAGAAGAAGCAACCAAGGAAGCTCAACCAAAGCATCAGGAAAACCTGTCCACAACAAGGGACACAACCTCTGTAGGGAAAACCAACTCAACAAGTACCACTGCAACTAAAAGAAGCGTGAAACAAGAAGCTAAGAAGAACAGAAATATTTGCACTAGTCCACCTAGTTCAGAAGATGAACAACTCTAAGCTCCCACAGTAGGGGAGAAACAAAAAGTGGTGCTGGAAAAACCACAAACTTTGCATGCGGTGGAAGAATTACAACCTACTCAACAGGGAGAGGGAGGATAAGAGCAACAAAAAACAGCAAACCCCCCTCAACAACGCGGCAAAAACTAAAGGTGGTGCAGCAAAAAAGGAAAAAGGAGCTAAAGATGACTGATGCACATAAAAAAATAGGCAAAACAGAACAACAAAAGGGGGAGAGACCAATACACAGTAGAAACTTCCCCAATGTTCCCAAAAACATTGTCCAAGAAAGCTCCGAAAAACAATCACCGACATTCATCAACAACCTTAAGAGGAAACAGATGATACAGCGGAGGACACAACTTCTAAAATGCCTCCCCCTGGGCATGATGATGAATTTGATTCTGATGATGAAGTGTTAGCAAAGAGAATGAAGAAGATAAAATAAGCAATAAAGTCTAGGCCAAAGAAAATGCAAGTGAGGTCGAACAAGTGTGTTAAGGAACAACCTGAGAAGAAGAAGGAGGATGTCTAAAAGAGTCATAAACCTCTCGTAAAGAGTGCACATCCCTCAGTTTTCATTCGAACATCCAAAAGAACAGAAATCCCTGAAAAAGGACACAAGTGCTACTGTCCGTGTTGAAGACCCCAAGTCCATGCAATTTGTGCCAAAGCCTGTAGAGGGAGACACAAAACCCAAAAAGATCTTTCAAACAAGAATGTCGCCATCAGGGTTTGTTGCCATGATTGATAATTTTAATGAGGCATAAAGAAAAGCAATACGAGATATGGGGTTTGGAGGATTTCTCCACTTACAAGTCACTGAATTACCGGGGGATTTATGCAAATGGCTTGTTGATAGATTTAACCCATACTCAGTCACCTTGCACATATCACCAGACAAAAGGATTGAGATTACACCAATGGATGTGCATCTCATATTGGCACTCCCCGTTAGTGGAAGGAAGGTTGAGGAGTTTTATGGCAAAAAGCCAAAAGATGCCAAATACAATGAAGTCCTTGATCCATGGAGAAAAGACTGGAATCTACAAGATGGGACCCCTAAGCTAAGCCCAATGCCACAATACACACTGAGCCAGACTAATGCAGGGGAAAGTTTCAAGAGAAACTTTGTGCTGTACATGGTATCATGCTTTTTCAACGGTTCAAAGAATGTACATTGCACACCCTATTTTGCCAAGAATGTTGCTAATGTTGAAGATATAGTAGCAATTCATTGGGGTCAGTACACCATTGACAGATTATGTAAATCTGTCAAAAAGAGGGCTTCAAACTTTAATGGCCTAATTCTCTTCTTGATGGTAAGTTCTTTATACTGTATCACAGTATCATGTTTTCAGTGAGCACAAAGTTAAATTCAGCGAGCTGAACATATATAATTAGTGAGTAGAACAACATTTTCAGTGAGCTTAACATATATCATGGTAAGCAGGCCATTTACTTTAGTGAGTAGAACATACATTGTAGTGAGCAGAAGGTGTTTTTAGTGAGCACACCAAAGCTTTTAGTGAGCTATGAAAAACTCAATCATGTGTGAAAATTGTCTATTACGTTGATCTATAATGACCATTTTAGTGAGCACGCATCACATACCCTACATAGATATAGGAAACATTATTACACAACATTACTTTATGTTAGTGAGCTACAATGTATTTTAGTGAGTAGAAGAAAATGTTTAGTGAGTAGAGCACTATTTTTAGTGAGCAGGCAATATAACCTAGTGAGCAGAACATGTCTTTTAGTAAGCAACAGTTCAGCTTTGGTGAGCTATTAATGACTTGTTCATAGATGACAATTATCTATTACATTGATCACTATTAACAAATTTAGTGAGCCTAATAAGAATTATTCTTAGACAACATTACTTTATGTTAGTGAGCTAGTATACATTTTTGGTGAGCAGGGACTATAGTTTAGTGAGCATGGATTCATTTTTGATGAGCTATACAGAACCGACTACAATGAACATTTCTCTTGTAGATGCTGTATCTTGACAGGGTTTTCTTGAGAAGAAGGACTGTTCAAAGGCAATTCCTAACAATCAAAGGCTGGACAACAAAAAGGCTGAGGGAAAGAGTAAAAGAAGAGAGAAAGGCTAATTAAGTTGCTGCAAAAAAAGGGCCAATAGACTTTGGAAAGGGAAGAGTGGAGCCTCCAATACAAATAACCAAGGAAGTACATGCTAGACCACATCTGTAAAAGGAACCTTAGCCACAAAAGATAGAACATCCAAAGATGTTATCACAAACTGATGAACTATCAGAGTTAGAGGTACCATTTATTTCATTTATAACAATTAAGCAGAATGAAATAATTTAAACAAACATCTATCTAACATCTTACAACACTTGAATGGTGTCCACATTACAGAAAGATATGGAAGAAGTGGCTGAAGTAAGAAAGGCTTTAGCAAGTGCATTCAAGAGGTACAGAACATTCGTGGACTACTTGTCAAAAGGTACCAAAACAATGAAGCACTGAAAAAAATAAGAGATAAGGCAATAAGCATGTTCTCTTCCTACTGTGAGGCTCAAATCTCAAAATCCCCACCAATGACACAAAGAGAAAAAGGGGATGAAAGTGCTGAGATACCATCATTTAGTCAAGATGATGAATGGTGGAATATAGCTACTGTACTTAAAGCCATAATTAAATTGGAAAATGCTTTTGTAAGGTAACATAAGACTAGTAGCACCAACAGCAACGCTTCTGCATCAAGGGAAGGGGGCAATGACATGCCCAATTTTAAGTTGATTGATCCAGCCAAAGCCCAGCTCCTGCAACACTATTAGTACCAGCATCACTTCACACAAAACCATCCTCCCCCTACAAAAGTAGTTCAAACACCACCTCCCTCCCCTCTACAGAGACACATCAGACACCATCACCTTCCACCCTGCACATCCACTTCAGACACTACCACCCTCCCCTCCATAGACACTGCAGACACCACCACTCTCCCCACCACAACACCCATCACAAACTCTTGAGATACAACCACCACATGAATCATCTCAAGCACCACCACTACCACCAATTCCAGAAACACAAACAGAGCAGCAAAAAAGGTAAAAAATAATTGAAGGAGAGCAGAAATCTCCTGGCAGAGCAGATGGAAAAAAGAAAATAGAAAAAAAAGCTGATAAGGATTTTCAATGAGCAGGCTCTTACTTTCAGTGAGCAGGCTCTTACTTTCAGGGAGCAGAACATACTTTTTAGTGAGTTATGTGCAAATTGTTGATAAAATAAAAATTTTATGTTGCAGTGAACCTGTGAGCACACATCAATTTTAGATGCTATAAGAACAAGCAAAGAGGACCGTGTTGGTATTCAACATTATTTTATTTTATTTTTTTAAGTCAGCTGGTGTGCATTGTTAGTGAGCAGAAGTTATATTTTAGTGAGCATAAAGTATAACCTGGTGAGCAGAACACATATATTAGTGAGTAGGATACATGTGTGACTGAAAAGAACATATATGTTAGTGAGCACAACATATATTTTAGTGATTAGTGAGCAACAATCTCTATTTAGTGAGCACAACAAGCATTTTAGTGAGCATAATATCTATTTTAGTGAGCACTTACACATGTTATGTATGCAGAAGAAGAGCCGAGCAAAAAGGCAAGACATCAACCAAGGAGAGAGAGAGGCCCAATGATAGAGCCCTTCTGCTCTCCTTTTGTGCAGAGAATAACAAATATTACAAGGAATTTGTCAACCCAGGAAAGGATCATTGCTGAATACGTATTCCATCCATCACGGGACTTTGATTCAAAGTAAGCACATAACTGTCAGACAGGAAACACTTACAAACACTTAAATTATAATGAATATATAATTACATTTTTTTTCCCTTTCTTACTAAACCAGTGAAGCAATGTTTGATATCGAAACACATGTTGCACATCGGTATCACATGTCAACCATTCGTCCATGAGAATACATTGATGCCCATGTGATTAATGTCTGGGCTGCTATCCTCAATAATTTAGAGAGAAAAAGAAGTAAAGGATCTCCAAGAAGATTTTTTTGCACGAGTTGATGCAATGGTAAATATATACTTTTTTTTTATTTTCACAAATACAAATAATCAAACACCTAATGATACTGCTGCAAAAATACAGTCAACCTTAGACCCCTCGATAAATACAGTAAAAACAGTGGAGGAAAGGTACATTGATTTTGAAACAATTCTTCAGAAAGAATTCTAGAGATGTGACCAGTGGATATCAGGAAAACTATTGGAGCTGGTGCGCATTAATCTAATACATTTTAATTGTATATTAAAACACCACATTATATAATATTAATCATTCTCCAATTTTAAGGTGTTCTTCCCTATATATCACAAGAAGCACTTCTTCATCTTCTGCTTTGATTTAATGGAGGAAAGGCTTGATATCATAGACAACATACACATAACTGCTTCATACAAAACAACATATGGAGAAACACATCTGTTAGTGATATGTTCAAATGCTCACTGATTCATTTACTTTACAATACATCAACACAAAAATCTGGGGAGCTAACACATATTATTGGTGAGCTAACACATAATATTGGTGAGCTACCACATGTATTTGGTGAGCTAATAGGTATATGTAATGAGCTAACACATAATATTGGTGAGCTACCACACGTATTTGGTGAGCTAATATATATATATAGTGAGCTAACATATATTATTGGTGAGCTAACACACATATTTGGTGAGCTAATAGGTATATGTAGTGAGCTAACATATATTATTGGTGAGCTAACACACATATTTGGTGAGCTATTACCTAATTCCAGTGAGCTGAACAAAGTTATTTATTATACACAGGCAAGAGCTTTTGGCAGATTTCTTCAAGAAAGTGTTGGCCACCCAAATATGAAATTGTGAAGAAGATGAAACCCGTGCGAATGAGAATGCCATGGAGGACAATAGATAATGTCACAGACTATGGAATTTTTTACATGAGGCACATGGAGTTTTACTTTGGCCAGGCAGATACATGAGATTGTGGTTTTAAGAAAAATGAAGTAAGTTTACCAAAAATATTTTCTCTATAAAAATATGTTCAAATAAATACGACACCTATTAATGGTTTGTTTCCTTTTTTTTTTTGTTTTGTTTGCAGGACAAAAATCTGCTTGACGTAATGTGAGCATGATACTGCTATAAAATCATCAACAGTGAAGAAAATAGATACAGGAATAGAGTGAAGAGGCTCGCAAAGGAGTTCCATGATAAACAACAAGCAGAATTGAATGCAAAATCAGCCCAACCTCAAGTGCCAACAGCATAACTAATCAACCTTACTTTAAGTTAGACTAATTTTAGGAACTTATGTACCCGACAATCTAATTTTAAGTTAGACTATTAATATGCTTACCTTTAATCATGGTGAAGTACTAGTAAACACCATTCACTATTGGATATTTTATATCGATTACTATGTTTAATTCCAGTGAGCTGGAAGACAAAACCAGTGAGCTCACAGCCAAACCCAGTGAGCTATATCTTTTGCTATGCTTAATTCTAAAATGAATGCAAAATCAAAATAGAATGATATTTTTTTTTATAATGTTAAGTCAAATATTAAAGTGATGCATATTCCCATATGCATCATTTTTATTTAAGGTCAACTTCCAAGAAGAAAAGTGTCAAACAAGAGTGTGCATGGGAACTCTCATATTTTCTCTTATTATGTGAGTTCAAGGACTTTAGACACCATGAAGAAGTCAAAGAAGTTGCAAAACTTTGCCGGAAATTGGCGTTCATACCCGAAGAGGTAGTGCCGCCTTCATCCAGAAATTTCCCGCTTTTTGTGTGCACTTTTGGCCTACCTAAAGTGGTCCCACAACTTGAGGCTCCACATGGTTTTGAAGTTTAAGATTTCAGCTTTCAAATAAGCCCAAGTTTGTTTAATTTGGACATCATTTGATTGGGCAAAATATCACTCAAAGATACGTTATGCTGATCCAGTCCAGTCTGAGATAGGTGCATTGTTTGGGCCATAACTTTCAAACCGCTTATCCAAATTGAGCAAATGAGCCCATTCTGGAAAATAGACTTCCAGGGCTTTCTAACAAGCCCAAGAACGCGTGATTTGGCCGAGTATTCTGGAAGTTATGCTCTGTTGAAGTTGAGGCAGTTGCAAGGATTAATGCTGGGAATATGAAGAGTCTTCGGTTACATATACTTGTGTGGCTGATATTGTGCACGTTTTAGATGCTTCTAGATTGATGTAATCAGCTGCAAAAATCCTAGAATATTCCTTGTAACCTCCCCCACCCCTTTTATGATGAGTCTTTTCATTTTTCTTAGACTTTTCATTAGCTAGTTTTAATTGTTAGGAGTTATTTGAGTCCTTTGATTGTCTTTTGCTGAGTCTATAAAAAGGGGAGGGGCGTGTGAAGCTATTCATTCAGCATTGTAAGAAATTTCCAAAGCAATACAAGTACTTTGAGTGTGTTTCTCAAAAGTGCAACTAAATTCCTAGTTCTATATCTTGAATTGTGGCAAATTCAAGTGGTGTTCTAGGTTCTCTTCCTTTTCCAATTGGAGTGATTCCTTGGTTAAGACAAGAGAATTAGCCCAAGGTCAAGTCATTGAGTGGCTCCGTGAAAGATTATCTCAATTACAAAATCTTGTTCTATCCTTTTTTTTTTTGTGTAGTGAAGATCTTCTTCCATCCCATCCATCTTTCATTTCTCTTTTCACTTTGGTTTGCTTTGAGTTTGAGTTTGATTTGGATCACTTTCCACCCACACATACATCATAAAGTGTTCAACATGTCATTGTCATACGATGCTATACTTTTATAAAATTATTAAAGTGTATGACAAGCGTTTTGTAGAAAATAGTGAGCTAACAGATGAAACTAGTAAGCTATGAATCTTCAGTAGTGAGCAACACATTATGGGTGTCAAAACTATTCACCCTATTATAAACTTCAAAATTATTCAGCACCATTCACTTACACTTCAAATAAAAAGACAATTCTCAATAAGAAAAACATAAAAACATCATAATGAATAAGAATACAAGTTCGAGGTCTACTACTCAAGATATAAATTTACATTTAAATATTTATTCAAAACAAACTATTCAATAACCTAGATTAAAAAAATTCATTAAAGGTAGAAGCCAATGCCCTCTCTCACCATAGCAAAATTTCATGCTTCATTCCCATGTAACCTGTCTCAAAAAATAAAAAAGCATATACATAGCAAAAGTATAAATGTAGTGAGCAGATACACTATATTAGTGAGCCAATAGATATTTTAAGTGAGCAGACACGCTATATTAGTGAGCGTATTACCCTTAAATGCTAGCAACTTCAGAAGTAGGATTCAACTGATTGCTAGGAATCGTATCCCCATATGGTTGCCTCAACCTTTCAGCAAAAAGCAAGCTAAAAACCCTATATATTTCATTAAAATCTACCGCTAGATTAGATGCAACTGGTGCGTTAGATGAACCTGCAGCAACAACCTAAACCATCACAGCAAAAACGTGATTATAGTGAGCATGTATATATATGTAGTGAGCCAACGTATAAATGTAGTGAGTGCAACTGGTAAGACTAACAATGTGAGAACTAAAAAATGTAGTGAGCTAATACAAACTTCTAGTGAGCGGAAACCCTATATTAATGAGCGTATTAAAACTTTTAGTGAGCAAACTCAGCAAACTCCAAAAAGATATTACTATAAGAAATATAGCTTATTCGATGAGATTGTCAATAGAATTTTACCTGATGTTGAGATACATCTCCTCCATCCCTTGAAGAAAACCTTGCCATCCTTAATCTAACAATGTTTGATATCTTCTCCAACATACTCTTCCTCCTTACATTCCTTTCACCTTTCTTCCTTGACCCTTTAGGGTTACCAATGATTTTGTTATTAGCAGTAGACTGTTGACCATTTTTAGTGTTAGAAATATAAACTGAACCCACAACAACACCAACATCAGCCTTTAGCTTAGCAAAAGCTTCTTCACATAGCTTTCTTGCTTGACTATTTGATTCACTTGCAAGAAGCAAAGCCTTAAACTGCCTATGCATTTGAACCCTCCATATGGAACTAGGAACACCAACTGCATTACTACTTACAGCTTCTTCTACAACTTGTGGGGGTCTTGCCAGCCGAGTCCATCATTTTAAAATATATTGATCCAGGACTTTAGGCACAAATGAACATTGAAAATCCGCAAGTAGTGGCAGCAAAGAATACCACTCTCACTGTACTTTTTACAATCACAAACAATATTATGGTCTGGTAGACTAAACCTAACCACAAATCCAAACTTCTTCGAAAGGCAATTCTCATATACAACATATGTAAGCTCTATACCGTAGGGGGTTTCACTTGAGCTAAGAAGATCTTGACATCACCCTTCTCCTTTAATGTATTCATTCTCAAACACTTTGTACAAGTTGTTCGTATAGATCTTCGAAGCATGCTGCAAAATGCTAACATGTGGCAAGTACATCTTAAGAAATTCATCCTTATTTTTCACATTCTCATCCTTCTCCTTAATCCTTCACTCAGTAACAATGTCGCAAAATATATTGTAAAAATCAAACAAACCACAAGTGGCATTGACTCTCTTTGACAAAGAAGCATTTGTCGACTCACTTCTTTGTGACGATAAAATGCCACCAGAGAAAACATCCTTACAAAAAGTTAGACACTATTTTTCTTTCAACCGATACAATCTAACCAACCAAGCATTTTTAGCACAATTATATACTCTTCAACTAGCCTAACACATAAAACTGGTTAGCACAAAATAATAAGTTAGTGAGTAGAAAAATGTAACATTTGTGAGCAGAAGCTATAATCTAGTGAGCAGACATATATAACCTTGGTGAGCAGACACTAGAAATTAGTGAGCATAAAGCAATAACTTGGTGAGCACATTAACAAACAGTAAACAGAGAGAGGGCTAACCTCTATAAAAATTAAACTCTGCTTCTGTATCATATCTCATCAAAACATGGTCAAACTTATCAACAAATCCATTAAATACCCTAAGATGACTAACATTCTTTTTTGAATTCTCCAAGATGTGTCAAGTACACAGCCTATGTTTTGTCAAGGGGAAGACCTTTTCAATAGCATTTGCCATAGAAAATACTTGGTTTGTCATCATAGTTTTCGATTGCACATTATCCATAGGTTCCAAAAATATTTCAAATAACCACACAAAGCTCTCAATCTTCTCATTCATCAAAAATCCACATCCCACCATAACATTCTTCGCATGATGATTCATACAAATAAAAGGTGCGCATATCATCTCATAACGATTGATCCTATATGTTGTGTCAAATATAAGAAAATCACTAAACAACAAGTAATCACATTTCATTCGTGAATCTCTCCAAAAGAAGCACATCAAACAATCGTCCTCGTCTAATTTAAACTTATAAAAAAAATCTTGCTCATTACCACACCTAGATTCTAAAACACACACCAAACGATTGGCATCGCCCCCATCTAAAGTCCTCTTGACTTCATTTACAACACTATTGTACGCATCTCTTTCACTAAAACAAAATGATCGTGAATCCCCAGCCTTATTTCTTAGAAGCCAACACGCATGTGAAACTTTCATACCACTTCTTCTCATCTTTTGGAAAAAGTCCACATGAACTTTCTCGACTTTTTTATGTGACCTCAACTTATGCACCTCATCTTCCAAAAGCAATTCATGATTATGAACCATTTCATGCTTGTTAAAACCCAATCCCCATTAGGTTCAATATAAAATATAGTCCTAACTTTACAATTACACCTCCGGCTCCGTTTTGTAAATGTCTTATTTTTTTTTCCCGGAATACCTTTTAAGACCTTGTTTGTTACAACAAAAATCCCTTGAACGAACCTCTTGTGAACCCTTTCTCCTTTGTAACTTGTCAAACCTAATGAAAAACTCCTTACGAAAAGCATACTCATTGTATACCTCAAATGCAGTATCTAGAGAACTGACCCTTTTACCAATCAGTTCTGATTCATCAGATTCCTTCACTTCAACGACACATTTTTCATCATCTACACATTTCTCCTTATCAATCACAACATAAATAGATACACCACAGGCAACATTACCATCATCAGAAGCCACGCCTCTACCCTTTGGACCACCAGTAGGATTACACAAAATCCTAACATAATCATCAACATCAACAGCCTTAGCAACAGAACGATCTAATGTAGATATGAAAAATGAAGTATCATTTGCAAAAACAACATGATTTTTGTGGTGAGCTATGATGCAAAATTGGTGAGCACAATCTTCATTCTAGTGAGCCAAACGCCTGTGTTAGTGAGCAGAAAATGTTATGTAGTGTAGTCGAAGGCAATAGATTCTCTACCATGATAAGCACAAGATTGAATATAGTGATTACATTTGGTGAGTAGAGAAATTGATAAATGATTGATGAATACAATCTGAATCCCAGTGAGCTAAATGTATTTCTTTAGTGAGCCAACGACTATATTTAGTGAGAACATAACTCATATTGGTGAGCTGTTGTTTCTCATATGTACATAGCAACAATAAAAATATCATATAAAAAAACAACCTTAACATTTGTGGTGAGCTATAATGCAAAATCGGTGAGCACACAGTTCAATCCTGGTGAGCCAAATGTTTCTTTTAGTTAACAAAAAACTGCTCTATAGTACAAGGCAACATATTCTTTATAGTGAGCTAAATGTATACCTCTAGTGAGCTAACGACTATATTTAGTGAGCACACAACTCATAACTGTGAGCTACTGTTTCTCATATGTCACCTATCAAAATTCATATACAACAAAGTATATTCAAGAATTAAACCAAAAAACAATGTACACTTGTATCTTAACCCGAATTAACATAACACACAATTCAAAATGCCAAACAAGCATTCCACCAAAAATGCAGAACAACAAATCGCAAACACCAACTATATATTCAACCTAACAATTGCATTATATTTCCAAAAAACAGCAACATAACAATGAATGCAATCCAGTTCAAACATCTCGAAATTAACTCATTAAAACCCAAAACTAATGCATACAACTTCCAAACCCCAAAACAAAAACAGAGATTCAAAAAACGCTATTAAACCTGACGAAGAATTTGTGTTTGACGAAGATTCAACATCAATAACAGCGTTAAGATCAAACCCAGCCATTCAGTAATTACTGAAAGCTAAAGTAATCGAAGCAGCGAGCATAGATTAGTGTGAGAATGGGAGAGAATGAAAACCGCAAATTCAAAAAACTGAGAACTATGAATTTTTTTTTTAATAAAGGGGTAGTTGCTCGACTAAAAACGGCTGGTGGTGGGCCCGGGTGGACAAATGAAATGTCCACCCGATTGTACGTAATAAAATGCATATTAAGATGTAGCATTATAGTTTGCCCATACAAATTTCTATACTATAGAAAGAGAAATATCAAAATGTGTTACTAGTTAAGCTTTTACATCTCACCAACGGCTAACATTTATTTGATTGTAAATTAAGGTCGTTGTTCTCTATGAAATCTTATTATGCATGTTAATGTGCCTTGACAATAAATATGCTTTTTGTTTTTGTGTTTAATATTGTTAACTCAATTATATAATATTTGCTCTATCAGATAATTATGTACGTCGTTACGATTTAAAAAATATAGACATAATAATCATTGTTAGTATTGACTTCATAATTGATGAGATGAGTGATTACATTGTATTACAAATCAACCCAATTAATGATCATTAGTAAGTTGAAGTTCATTGTCAAATAGGTATATTACATGCTCTAATTGGAATTTGCTACATTAGTATTTACTATTAGGGCATCTCATATTGTAGAACATTGTGTTTGACATCATTTTAATGTATATGCTTGCTTCGGTAACCCGTGCAATGCACATGTTAATTTTTTAATATTTTATAAACTTTAACAACATTTTAAAAGTTGATTAGAATAACTAATGATGTAAAGTTATACCTAATTAGATAAAAAATCATAGCTAACTTAATGAAAAAATAATTATAATAATTGTATTTTCATAATTTTTCTATATCTTGTAAATAATATGCTACCAAACAATATTAAAATTCATTTAATTTATTAATCTCAAAACTAGGTTTATCAGTTGTTTATAATTTTAATATTTATTTGATTAAACATTCAAGAGTTGGTTTAGTATTGATAGGAAGTTCTCGGATTAAGTCATAATAGTTTGCTAAATAAAATTAAAGATTTTGTTCTTTTCAATTTATCATAAATACTTATCATCAGCATTTAGCACTGATTAGCACTAATCACTACCAATTAGATGTAAGTAGCACTCATGAGCACTAAGTCATTACGATATAAAAGATATAAACATAATAATCATTGTTAGTATTGATTTCATAATTGATGAGATGAGTGATTACATTGCATTACAAACCAACCCAATTAATGATCATTAGTAAGTTGAAGTTCATTGTCAAATAGATATATTACATGCTCTAATTGGAATTTGCCCTATAGGTACTTACTATTAGGGCATCTCATATTGCGCGAGCATTGTGTTTGGTATCATTTTAATGTATATGCTTGCTTCGGTAACCCGTGCAATGCACATGTTAATTTTTTAATATTTTATAAACTTTAACATTCTTTTAAAGTTTCTTACAATAACCAATGATGTAAGGCTATACCTAATTAGATAAAAAATCATAACTAACTCAATGAAAAAATAATTATAATAATTGTATTTTCATAATTTTTCTATATCTTTCAAATTATATGCTACCAAACAATATTAAAATTCATTTGATTTATTAATAACAAAACTAGGTATATCAGTTGTTTATAATTTTAGTACTTATTTGATTAAACATTCAAGAGTTGGTTTAGTATTGATAGGAAGTTCTCATATTAAGTCTTAATAGTTTGCTAAATAAAATTTAGGATTTTGTTCTTTTCAATTTATCATAAATACTTATTATCAGTATTCAACACTGATCAGCACTAATCAATACCAATTAGACCTAATTAGCACTTATGAGCACTAGATCATATTTTCTACTCACAATTTTAGCCCTGATCAGTACTCATTAATACTCATCAGCACTTATCGGCACTCATCACCATTGCTTAGTAATAAGTTATCTATGATAAGTTGAAAAGAATACACACTAAATAGATTGAGTTAGATCCTTTGCATTCTACCGCCTTTGTGATCTTGTATGAGTACAAATTAGTCATGCAATAATTCAAGTCCAAAACTTATTAGTTTTCTACAAAGTAAACCTAATGAGATTTCTTCCCCCCCCCCCCTAATGATTTAAGTAAAATATAATATAACATTTAAGTGTTATTTGAAGTCCTTTAAAATCTTATTCTAATTTATTTTGTTATATTGATCTCAGCATGCTTGATAATCTTGATGAATGAAAAACAAAACTGTTTTAACTATGTATCAATAACTAGAGCCTAATTAAATATGACTTTTAAGGGCAACATTTATGCTTATGCTTGTAAAAAATGGTGTAGATTCGGGATTTGCTTTGTTGCTATCAAACCTCCCAAAATTTTGTTGTGTACACTTGGGTTTCCCTTATAAACTTCTCTTTTGGTATATAAATAGATACTGGACTTCATTTGTATACAACATGTGACTAAAGCTATTTAATAATGCATATACGTACACATATTGCTGGCAACAATTCGGATTCGGGTGAACTTCAGGTCGGAAAAATCAAAGAATATTAAAATTCGGACAAGAAATTGACAACCAATATCCATTTTTTTGGGTCGGGGAATTCAAACAAGGATAAATTCAGGACAAAATCAGGTTCGGACATTAAGATGAAAATGTTATGCCCATATTTAAAATTTGAAACTACCCGATTTTTTTGGGTCGGATAAATTCAGGTATTCGGATCAACTCTACATATACCCAATAAGTATATTACCATTTGGAACAAAAGACTGTTATAAAGTTATGCTATAAAAATAAAAAATATCATTTGGCAACAAAAATGTCTTTTCTATAAAAAAAGAATTAAAAAATTATAGATAGATACTGATAATATAATAAAGAAAAACCATACTGTTGACCAAACAATGAGAAAGTAATCATTGGACAATAGTTAGTAAAAGATTTGATATATAGAATTTAAGTGCAACCAATCTTATTGAACATACCACACAATATGAAGGAAAAAAAAGGGAGAAAAAGGATCTACTATAAAGGGGTGCATATATTTCATGTATTACTACAAATTTTTTTAAAAAAAACCTGTAAGTGGCGCATATTTATGGTGTAAACTAATAACAATGAAAGATAGTATATTACTGGCTAATATTTTCTTCTTACTCTCTTATATGGGAGAATAGATGGCTTTAGCTCAAATCACCTTATTTGATCTAAATTAATTCAATCATAAATTTTAAATACGTGTCCATCAAAAAAATTTGAAAAACATTAATGATAATTACCTACTACGTACAAATTTCCTTTAAAGATGAATGTTACACAAAACAGATTGGATATACAACAACAACAACATCATCTCCCAGTATGGGTCCTGCTTTCGCGGGGTCTAGGGAGATCCAGATGTAGACAGCTTTACCTCTACCGGCATCCCTGCCCATAGAAAGACTAATTCCAAGAGACTCACAATATAAGATTTTGTGAAAACATTTTATAGAAGAAGGATTTTGTGAAAAGATTTAATGGAAACAAATAAGGATATGCAGCTGGGAATGAACTAAGAAATACTAATAAATCTGATGGCTATAACTATGTAAACATAAGTACAACATAGCAAAGAAATGTACTATACCTTAGCAAACAGAGGTAGGTAAATAATGTGTCTTCCCAAATGTATGTACTACTTGCATACAAACATGCCATATGAAAAAACGACATCTTTTACCTTTTAAATCCTCTCTAGTCATAGTCTCCTATCATGAGCCATGTCCTCCGTCATTCCTATAACTTTTAAATCCTCTCTAGTCACCTCGTCTAAACTCTTCTTTAGTCGTCCCCTCTCTCTTTTACCTTTGGGTTTGTTAATCCTCTTATATCTTCTCACTGGAGCGTCCACACTCCTTTTCACATGGCCAAACCATATGAGTCTTGTTTCCATCATCTTATCTTGGATGGGAGCCACTTTAACTAAGTCTCTAATTACTCAATTCCTATTCTATCCATTCTCGTATATCCACACATCTACTTAACCATCCTCATCTCTGCTACCATTAACCTTTGAACCTATGCCTTTTTCATAGCCAACACTCTGATCCATACAGTAGAGCCGGTCTAACTACCATATGATAAACTTTGCCTTTTAATCCTATAAGCATCATCTTATGACATAACACACCTGAAGCATACTTCCATTTTCACCAACCCACTTTTATGTGGTGGTTAATATCTTCATCAATATCCCCATTCTAATGAATGATCGAGCCTAGATATTTAAACTTCTCGACCTTTGGTATTGTCATCTCGTCAATGGGGACTTTTCCACCGCATCTTCCCTTCAACTAAAATAGCAATGTAGGTATTCAGTTTTTGATCTACTTACTGTAAAACCTCTAGGCTCCAATAAATATCTCCATCACTCCAACTTGTCATTAATTCCATCTCTGGTCTCATCAATAAGAAAAATGCCATATGTGAATAATATACACCATGGTAACTCATCTTGAATCCCTTTTGTAGGGTCATCCATAACTAGAGTGAAAAGGAACGGGCTTAAATTGGAACCCTGATGTAGGCCCAGACCAACATAAAAGTTATTTGTAACCCCTCCTGGTGTCCTAACACTTATCCTACCTCCCTCGTACATATCCTTAATAGCTCGAATATACATAGGTGACACTCCTTTCTTTTCCATGCATCTCCATAACACTTCATGTGGAACTCTATCATATACTTTTTCTAGATTGATGAACACCATATGAAGAATGCTACGCGCAATATTAAAGAATAATAGTCAGTTACTTTTTTCATATTGTCAATTAAGCTTTACTAAAAAATATAGATTGATATTTTGGAGGTTATAAAGAAGGGGGAATTGGACAACCTTATAGAAAAGAATGGAAAACTTTACTTTCTCTTAAACTACACTTTCATATGAACAATCAAAATTAGAAAAAGTTTTTTTTTTTTTTTTTGGGTAAAAGGTAAGTTGTATTACTAATCACCAAAACATGTACATAAGTCTAATGACCCAGGCATAACCAAGTCAAAACATTATAACTATCACTTAACTATGTCCCTCTCAACTTACTCATGAACATTCTCCCACAATCTATTTTAACAGCAAATACATCTCTATGAAGATTTAGGTATAATCTTCTATTTCTCTCAATCCAACAATTATGTACAATTATAGCCACCAACAAATATATCTTTAACTTCCATTTCCTACTTCCTCTCAGTTGAGGTAACCAGTCTTGCTAATTTGTACCATCTGGCTGCCATGTCTTCATGTGCATTATGTCACTGAAGAAATACTCACACAGCACTGAAGTGAAATGACAGTTAAAGAACAAATGCTTATTACTTTCATACTCCATCTGACACAGACTACATTCTGGTGAGTAATTAATTCCCATTCCTAGCATTATATCACATGTAAGTAATTTTCTCTAAAACTGAACCCACAAAATAAAAAAGCACTTAGGAATTTTTAAAGAATGCTAGAGCTTGGCTTACTTGCTCTCATTCTGAGTAGGTTGTAACCCCATTTAGTGTTGTAACAGTTAACTATTGGTGGGTTCATCTTTGCTTGTATCTCCTCCCTGATATGCGTTAGTTTCTTCCTACACCAATTACACTTTGTTGTGGGTTGGTATTGCCAAACAGTTGATCCTTTTAGATAGTAGTGATGCACCTACTTGATCCAACGAAAGTCAACCTTTGGTACAATTTGCCATAAGAGTTTTGCCAGCACATCTTTGTCCTAGCTCACTATATCTTTAATGTCTATTCCTCCCCCCTAATATTTAGGCAGACACATTACGTCCTAGTTAACTAATGCTACCCCCTTCATCTCAGTGTCAGCTTTCCATAAAAAAGCTCCACATATCTGATGAACTCTTTTTAATATACTCTTGGGTAATACAAACACTTGGACTCAGTAAGTTGTGGTACTTATAAGCATAGAGTTAACAAGTTATACTATACCGACATATGTGAGTTTCTTTGCAGGCCAGGCTCTAACACGAGCTACCATTATGTCCACTAACACACAACATTCTCTCTTTGTTAGTATATGGGGTTTAACAGGTACTCCCATATACCTAAATGGAAGCTGACCTTTTTCACAACAAGTAATTTACAATAGTCTTTCGTTCTTCTCTTCCTCCACGCCTACTATAACCATCTTAGTTTTCGATACATTTGTAACAAGTCCAGTTCAGTCAACAAAATTAGAGAAAGCTGTCATTAAGCATTGCACATTTTCTTCTTGAGCTTTGTAGAACAATAGTGGACCATCTACAAAGCTTAGGGAGCATAAATCGAGGTCTTTACATCCTAGATGGAACCTAAAACACCTTTGCTCTATTACTACCTTCAAAGTTCTGGACAAATATTCCATTATAAGAATTAAAAAAAGAGGGGACATAGGCTCACCTTATCTCAGTCCTATGTTACTTCCAAAGAACCCATAAAGTTTACTTTTGAGCTTAATAGAAAATCTTGCAATGGTATTATAAGCCATAGCAAGCCTCATAAAATGTGGAGTGGGGGGAAACCTGCAGCATTAATTGTTCCAAACATTACTAATTCATTGTTCCTATGCCTTTTTTTATAACCAACTTCATAGTGCACAAAGGTGATATATTTTTCCTGCTATAAAATTTCGCTAAGCCATCACATATAAGGACATTGTGCAAGATAGATCTTCCTACAACAAAGGCACTCTATGATCCATCAGCGATCCATGGTAGCATTGGTTTGATCCTTACACACAAGACCTTTGTTATGCACTTATAGAGGGTGTTACAACAAACAATAAGTCTTATATCATTTGGGGTAATGGTGTTTACCACTTTAGGTACCATAGCCAGCACAGTAGCATTTACTTGCCAAGCAATTTACCTATCAAGAAAAATTCTTGCATATCTTTGCAAACATTTGACCCAACTATATCCCATGTACTTTTGAAGAATTCACTACCAAAACCATCAGGTCCTGGCCTCTTAGAGCTTCCAATGCTGAATGTAGCTTATTTTACCTCTGCCATGGATACTGGTTTTGTGAGATCTTTCCGTTGTTGCTAAGTAAGGTAAACTTCCTTCAATATCACTTTATAAGATGGTTTATACACTATAATCTTTGCTCCGAAGAAACTCTAAAAGTGATTTACTAGATTCTCTCCAATATCATTCTAATTACAAGTTAGCTTACCATTAGGCATCCTCAAAGCTTTAATAGAGTAAGTATAGTGCCTCTGCTTAAGGCTACCAAAATAGAATGATGTGTATCTATCCCCTGTTTTAAGCCAATCCTCTTTTGATTTTTGCTGCAATAGACTTCTTTTAGCATGGAGACAAGTCATGCATTTCTTTTGTAGGTGCATCCTTTTCTCACAGAGTGCAGAATTTAAGGGCATTCCATTTATTTCTTGTTACTTCTGATACGTTCCTACTGAGTCTTCACAACATTTTAGTGCACAACATCGTAAACCTTTCTATTAAGCTGCTTCAATTGTTCTTGAGCATCTTTAGTTTAGAGATCACTTGGAACATACTTCTCCCCTTGATTTCCTCGTTGCAAACACTCAACACAATCTCTCTGAACCTACAGGCTTGACCTAAATATTGAAAAGTTAGAATTCGTACTTTTTCTTAGCAGGTTTGTGAAGAAGGTACAAAAACACAGGACAGTGATCATAAGTATCTTCTGGTAACAACTTATAAAAGGCCTCAGAATATGATTCTAGAGCTGCCACATTTAGTAAAATTTTGTCTAGTTGAGAAAAGACTTGTGTGCTGCCTTGCTTGTGGCTCCATGTGAAATCAGCACCCATGTACTTTAGCTCTTACAATTAAATCACCACCAATAAACCAAGGATAGGCTATAGTGTGGCTCTATCATTCAATAGCTCTTTCTGTCCTCTCATTTGACCTATACACAAAGGTAATAAAGATCCCCCCTAATATAATCAACTTGAATAATCTTTATGTACTTCTAGGTCTTAACATGGCACTTGTAAGCATTCTAACCAACCCAAAGTCTACTTTTATATTCAGATGTAGCATTAGTAACTACAACCCAATGACCTATTTTGGCCTTGATTTTCCCCACTTTCGAAGCTGCAGCCTTAGTTTTAAGTAGTCCTAAAACCTCAAATGTTATGCCCCGACCCCTCTCAGGTCGCGGATAGTTACCAATAAATGCTTCAAGGATCATCGATTGACTCCACAAATTACCACAAGTCTTTCTGGCGTGCTTCGTCCTCGCTTACACGCTACTCGGGAAACTTCCCATGAGGGCAGCCAGCCTAAGATTACTCCCCAGCAAGCACGCTTAACTGTGGAGTTCTTAAAAGTGGGCTTTCTAAAAAGAAAGGAGCACCTCTGGTGATATAAGATCCTTTTAAGCCATACTCAATGTAACACCCCCAGATTTCTAATTCTTTATTTATTACTGATTTAACCTGAATGGCAGCAAGAACTCCTAACGGGGTGTTACCGGTGTATTCCCTTCTTGGAAATACCATGCTGGATATCATAACTGACATTTAAAACAAAGTCTTTACGAATCAAAGCCCACCATACATGGGTCCAAAAATTTAACACAAAACTTGAACATCATAATTTAAACCAACTAAGTTCTATTACAACTTCTAAAATCCTTTTTAAGCACAACCAGCATTCGAGCCTCGCTCTACTCTCCTGTCCCCAGTCCCAAGTACAGCTAGATCACCTGAAATAAAACATTTTATAACAGTGAGATAAACTCAGTAACATTCACCCCCAACTGTCAAAGACACGTACAAATTCATTTTGAAAACATTTTAGGGAAAGGAGGGACAACAACACGTTTTCAGGGTACACAACCCATTATCACCATCTTCCTTAAGAATCAATTTCCGACTCACACTTTCATAGTTCCATTCAAAATGTTCAGTTTTAGATAAGTCTTGGGTGAGCGACCCTAGTGGGTCTCATAGCCTGCGCTCTAACATAGCGCAGCCGTTCAACTCTTTCCTGTCCTACCGCCCCTCAGGTGATTACCGCTCAACTTTCCTAGCCTACCACCATCATGGGTGGTTACCGATAACCTGGCCCACGTCTCGGCTGAGTACGTGGCCGCTCTCATGCATGCACCTATTACCCGGGGAAGGCTATGGCCTTCAATCAGTTCCAATAGATTTAACTCACCCTATTTAGTTCCTTTCAGTTAAGGGATACCAACTTGACACATTCAGTTTCATTCAGATTTAAATACTTTCCCAATAGAAATCAGAATGCAGAAACAGAACTTCACATACAATCACAGTAAGTTTCAACTTTTACAATATGGAGATTTCCAACTTCCAGAACAAACACAGCATTCAGTTCTCATCAACGAACCATTCATAAATTTCACATCAGTGTTCATCCCATTGGAAAGGAATGCCAATGAATCAATACAAGAACTCCCAAAACTTTCATGGTTTTAGTAACACAGGGGAAAGGTTAGGGCATGACTGTTACCTACGTACCGTACAATTTACGGGCTCGGTTACTTTAATGAGGGTTCACTGCTCTGCACCTGCGCCCACAAATAGCCCATAGTCAGTCCACATTCAGTGTAGGGCACCCCTAAGCCTCCTCCAAATTTAAAAAGAGGTTTTCTAGATCTTTATTCATCCAATCCTATCTGGGGTAAAGGTTCGGCTGGCCAGTTATGGGTCCAACTTCCAAAAAAAATTATAACTCTAGTTCCCGATATCCGATTCCAGTGTTCTAGGTGAATCTGGAAACTTTACAATGTTCTCTGTCTTTTCTATGTTTAGAGCTTGGCTCGGTTCTGCCCCGAACCCAGTCAAATTTTTGTTTCTTCCAGCAATGCCAAAGACTGTCTTCCCCAAGATAGTCCCGACAAATTTTATCAACTTGGGCTACGCTACTTCAAATGACTCAATTCCAAAACGACATCATTTGGCACATCTAGAGGCTCCTACTCAGTAAATTTCACAATTTTTGGCCACCAGTACTAGCCTAGGGAATTTTTCTAATTTGAGGGCGAAATAGTCCAGATTCTGCCTCCCCAGATTCTACCCAGATTTTTACTCCTAAATGCCCATCCTCATAACGTTTTTTTCCGACTTCCAAAAATCATGTTCTTAACCAATCCAGAAAGATAATTTTGTCTACTAAAACTTTCATGTTCAGCACTTCCACAAATTCACAATATAACCAAGTTTAAAAATTCAAAAACTGCACCCTATGCCTGCAGTTTCCAGTTTTGACAGGGCTCGGTATTTTGGCCATAACTCTCTCAATTTGACTCCAATTCATCCAATTTAACAACCCACGTATTTTTAGTTTTAGACAACCAGAATAATTATACCGAATTTTCAAAGTTGAGTAAAAAAAATAGTGTGAATTCTGTCCAGATTGTTCGGCCCCTTTTTGTACGGTTTTCGCTCGTTTCGGGTTACCCAAAAAAAATACGCATGTACCCGTTAGATATGCTTAAACCCTCGCCCAGACCCAATCATACCAAAAGAACCCACCTTTACCATTAAATACCAAAATAACATTAAAAACGTTGTTACTAGTACCTTTGATCGAAACCGGATCTAGATCGAGGGAAACTCCTTCGTTCAAATTCAATGCCGACAGTGCTAAGAAAATAATAAAGGTTATATCAAAATCTTCATTTACGATGGTCATAAAAATTCACAAGAATAAAAGGGATTAAAATGAGAACAAAAGAGATGAAAAAAAAGTGGTGATTTCTTTTGGATGCATGGGGTGTATGAACCCATGCATCATTTTGATCTTCTTACCAAAAGTAAGAGGAACGGCCGGTGGGGTGGCGGCACTAGGGCAGCTGGACGGTGGTCGGCGACGGTGTAAAGGTAGAGAGAGAGAGAGGAAAAGAGAGAGAGAGAGAGAGAGCGAGGGAGAGGGAGGGAGGACGTGAGGGGGGAGTGGGGGAAAGGGGGGTTAGGGTTTTAGGTTAAAAAGAAAAAGAAAAGGGGGGGAATGCTACGTGAGGAGGGAAAACACACTTTCAAATTTTTTTTTTTTAGAAGAAGGGGGCTGCAGATCAAGGGGGGTTTAGGGTTTGTATTATTTTTTTTTTGGGAGTAATAATATTCATAATAGAATAATAATAATAAAATAATAACAATGATATTAGGAGTTTTACAAAAATTGGAAAGGGAAATTTTGAAAATTTTAATACTTCCCAAAAATATATCAAGAACTTTATTAGAAGAATTTCATGAGGATTAATTGGCACGGACTTGGGTTGACTTGGGCCTAGGTCGGTCCAACTGGATAACAATTTCCAAACCGAATTTCCAGGGTTTTACACTCGGGGTGTTACAATCTTAGTTGTCTGCGGATGAAACACGCACAACGAGGGAAGCTCATTCTTAAGAAAGGTGCACCTTGGACCGGTTGGCTGGGGTGTATCTCGAAGAAATCATCAGGTTATACGGGATACCCAATTCTATAGTGTTAGATCGGGACACTAGGTTCCAGTTGGGCTTCTGGCACAAGTTGCAGGAAGCATTTGGAACACTACTCCGTTTTAGTACTGCCGTCCACCCGGCTATGGATGGGCAAACTGAATGGACTATTTAGACGCTTGGGATAAGCAACTAGCGCTTATTGAGTTCTCTTATTACAATAACCACCACTCCATTATCAGAATGGCATTATATGAGGCACTGTATGGGAGGAAGTGCAGAACCCCATTGTGTTGGCAAGAGATTGACGAAGTCTTAGCATTGGGCCTGGCCTGATCCAAGCTACCACTGAGAAGGTCTACGTAATTCAGGAATGTATGAGAGTCACCTAGAGTCATCAAAAGAGTTACACTAATCGGAGGCACGGGCCATTAGAGTTTCAAGTGGGCGATCAAGTCTTCCTTAAGGTGTCACGCACTAAGGGGATTGCAAGATTTGGTATGACGGGGAAGCTCAGCCCGAGGTACATTGGGCAGTACCTGATTATATAGAGAGTTGGAGAGGTGGCGTACCACCTGGAACTGCCACTAGAATTACCAAGGGTAGACAACGTGTTCCATATGTCACAACTACGAAAGTACATCCCGGACCCCTCTCATGTGATTGTACCCGACCCAGTACAGCTTCAGGAAGATCTGTCCTATGAAAAGCGACTTTTACAAATCCTGGATTGAAGGGAGAAACAACTATATAAGAAAGTGGTACCCCTAGTAAAAGTCCTTTGGGCCAATCACAAGATGTTAGAAGTAACCTGGGAACCGGAACAGGAGATGCGAGACAAATACCCTCACCTATTCCTGTAAAAAGGTGCGTGTAACACCCCAAATGTATATAATTCACTGTTTGCATTCCCTTCATTAGATTCACCAATTAGAAATATTATCTCAATTGATCAGGGCGCTACCACCGTCTAAAAAGGGCTTTGCTATAAACAATAAATATAGTAACGCTAAACAATGTTTGCCATCACAAGGCATTCACATAATCACATCCTATTAAACCATCTATAATTGAGTTCTAACATCAAACCATTCAACTATTCCATGGTTTACACCAAAATATAGGAACTCTTGTAGAGTATATAGTTTCAATTTCAAAATATTTCACAATACAGTGCTCAAAATATTTCAGCACTAAAATACTACTGTTTTATTTTGACTTTCTCGCTCACTTGTCTTCTCCAGTTTGCCTGTTAGCCTCAGGGCAATTCACTAAGCATTTTCCTAAAACAAACTATGAAAATATTTCAAATTGTGAGTCGAAGCTCAGTATATGCATTCCTGTATTGTTAAACGTTCATGGAAAAATTGGTTGGGCCTACATTGTAATTTATTTTAATTAAAAATAGGGAATGAGATAAATATGAAACTGCATTATAAATCATTATCTGATAATGAACCCCTAGTAACTGTTACGATTTGAGGATAGATGTACACCTGCCAAGCCGATCGGGGGACTGGCCTGAAGCCGCGCGGGTAACTGAAGGGCAATGCCCTATAACAAATAACTAATGTTGTTAGTAATTATGTGGTAAATCACTGATTAAACTGATTCATTGATGTACTTATCAAAACATTATAGCTTTGATAAATACGTGCTGATTTCTAAAGATACATGCAATAAACGTACTTGGTACTTTTATTAAAATTCACTGAAATAGGATTATGCACAAACGGGAAGGAAACGATAGATTAGGTCCTGATTCTGTACAAAAATATTGTTGTAGGAACATATAGTTAGCAAATGTATTTTTTTCATAGCTAATATTTTAGTGAAGGAAAAGTAAGAGCATAACAAGAGTTTAGAAAGAATGACTCGTAACTTAGGCTTTTGATCTCTGATTGTGACCTAATACCCTAATATCAAAAGCTTAAGAAGTCTCGAAAAACTTTCATTTAGAACACCAAGCATAATTCCCACCATAATGTTCCCAAAATAGGGATAGAACACAAGTATGCCAGTTTTGGTCTAACCTATGCAGTTCTGGTAAAACGGCCATAACTTTATCCACAGAACTCAGATTAAGGCGATTCAAAATGTATTCAAAAGACAACACACCGATATATCTACCCACCAAAAATATAATTTTTGGCTGGGCCGATCATTACCAGTTTATTGGCAAAGTTTTTCCTGTTTTCTGCCATTTCCTAGCCCCCACTACCCTAGCTTTTTCCTCTCTTTTCACACAAATCCTCATCTAAAATCAATTCCTAAAATCATGTAACAAAGGTTTGGTCCTCCCATCATTATACAAAACCATCATACTCAATTTCACTTCATAATCCTATACATCAAAGATTTATTTCTCTATCAAGTATACACAACTAACATGCTTAATGCCAAATTAATCCAAACCATGCATTACTTGCTAAAATCCTAGCTTATGTCCAACATAAAACATCCATATCTCATCCCAAGATGCAAACACACCATCATCATTATCAATAGTTTAAAGATTACCAAATTAAAGATAAAACAATCAAAATCTAACACTTTAACTCAAGCTAGTATGCTCATGGAAGACCCTAAACCCTAATATGCTCCAACTCAATCAACCATTTAAACATCAAAATAACTCTTATTTCTTATCAAAACATCATGATCAATAATAAAAAAAATAAAATAAGAATTAAAACCAATAATCCAAAGAAAACAAGCTTAGGGTTACTCATTTGATCTTAAAGAAAGTAGAGATGGAGGTAATGTTTGGTGGTTTTGTGGATTGAGGTTGGTGGCTAGGGGTACTAGGGCATCAGGGGGTGGTTGGAGGCAGCCTACATGGCCGGAAAACACCACAGAACAGCAGCAATAGTAGGAAGGGGGCTGGTCGGCTAGAGAGAGAGAGGAGAGAGAAGTGGGTTGAAATCTTGGTTGTGTTTTTTTGACTTATCTACACTTGGCTGAATATATAGCTCCAAAAGTAGCTTTTTACTAACCGTAATTAAGCTTAAATCATGGTTATTAGCTAGCGTAATCATACAAACTTGTTGGGCTTCAAATTGGGCTGGAAATAAGTTGGGTTCGGAAATAAAACTCTTATAAATTTTTGTAATGTTATGGAAAACAAAATAAATTATTTAGATTAAACTTTTTAGGGCGTACTATCAATTCTTCCAAAGTTTTCATTAATAATTAAATAAATAAATAAAATTTGAATTGCTAAGTGAGGGCCCAAATAAATTTTTCCCCACCGGCATGATTAAATGCGATAAATAAATATGAGAAAATCATTAACATAAGGTAATTAAATAAATAAACATAATTTAGGGTTGGGCTATTATAGTGTGTGTCAAGTTTCGGGGACAAAACTATCTTAAAGGTGGTAGAATGTGAAACCCTGAAACTTATATTCGATATGGACCGACCTAGAATTCTCCCCGAGTCAATCCAAATCAATGCAAGAATTAATTTTTTTCTTTTTCACTAAATTTTTGGTTTAAAAGTTGCTATTTTAGGAATAAGGGGAAATATATGTTTTAGAGGATTTCTTCTTCGAAAAGTTAGACAAAACCCTACACTTCTCTCTCTCTCTCTCTCTCTCTCTCTCCCCCCCTCCCCCTCTTCGGCCTCTCCCCACTCGGCTCCGCCTCCCTCAACCCTGAAACCCCTTGTCACATCAAATCTAATTTGCATCAGGAGAGTCTTTATTACATCATATTTATTTAGGCCATTGAAGCCCCTTATATTCCAAAAACACATACCCCCCTAGTCTTTATGCAGACTACCAAAGCTATTATGTAACACCAAGCCACAGGGGGAGTTATACACTACTGCCCAAAGGTGATCATGCTTGATTCCAATATTACATGAGGTTACTATTCTGCATTGTCATTCACACGAATCTGGTCCTGACTCTGAACTTGATGCTCTTCACTCACCATCTCCTCTTACACTTGGTTCTGCTCAGGTACTATGTCTTTCCTACACCATTCCTTCCTATGCTTTTTCCTACATGTGTCTTTCAAATGCCTAAACATTAAGCAATAGTTACACTCCATTGGTTTTCAAGCATATTCCACCTTTTGCACCACTGAGGTACCACACTCATACATAAATGTGATTTCCTCAGGGAATGCCTGGTTGAAGTCCATTTGTATAAGCAATCTAGCAAATTTTGTGCACAACTTACTCTAAGTTGCCTTATCAATTGCTAATGGTTTCCCTAATAAGCTGCCTAATTTTCTCAGCCCCTCCTTACTCTATTGTCTAAAGTCCATATCAAGGAAGATAGCCCAGGCAGAAATCTTAGCAAGTTTATCTTTATTGAAAACCTAATCCAGTGCCCATGCTCACATTCTAGGTGGCTTTTATGAATATCTACAAAATTCTGCCTCAATACTTCATCTTGTTCTAGCATTGAGTGAAATCGCACAATGAATACTCCATCAACCTTAACAATAGCTCACTTGAACCCCCTATTCGCTCATAATCTCCTGAAGAAACCCTTGATGACTTGAATTAGGGGATCAGCTCGCAAGACAAAACAAACACTCAATAAACTCTAGAATTCGATTTCCGATTGAATTTCAGAAGTTTCAATACATTGTATTTTGATCCCATTGTGCCCCAATAGTGGCGTATAATCTAATTTCAACCTAATTTCAGAACTCTTGCTCCATTTGAACGTACTCAAATTGTGCGGCCCATGAGTTTGACTGATGCTGCTGCCTGAATGCATCAAATCATTGTGAAAAACTCTCTATCATCTCCTCCTTTGCAGCTAACATCTCCCTCAAACTTGCTCCGTTCAAATCCCTAGCATTAGTATTAATATTCGATGTAACAGCAAGATTAATATCTTGGCTCAAATCTTTGCCTCCATTAGTACCTTGCTCACTAGTGATGGATGACAAGAAGAAGGCTTTCGAGTGCGTTTAGTTTTCTTCGCCATTTCTCTCACTAGTTTTCCCACTATACACCATTTTTTTCCCCTTAAAGACTGTATTATTTTGGAGACTATACGAAAAGGGGCAAGAGAACCCTAGGGAAACAAATTGTAGGAGGAAATGTTTTAAATAAGAATAAGAACCAAATGTCAAAATATTAAATCATGATTGTTCAAAAGTTAATTTCATTAGAGTCAGCAACCAAGTTAGAATTGGTTTGGTGTCTTTAGAATTTGAATCATAAATTGGATCGGAGGATTATAATATTCCAAATGTTATTTGTGTAAAGGAATGAAAATTATTTTTATAGGTACAAAAATCACAACAGATATTTATAATGAAAATATAAATTCAGCTTATCTATATTTTTGTAGAAAATTTTGATACAAAATAATATTCTTGAAGTGAACTCCTAAGTTTAAATGATGTATATGACTATAATGAATTTGATCTAGGATTGCAAATCAATACTTGGTGTCATGGAATCGCATTACAATTGTACCAGACCTTATTCAAACCAAATTAAGATCGCATGTTATGGATTCAACATGCCAAAAAACAAACAATCTTATTTTAAAAGTGTCTAACCCAATGGATTGGTTGAAATTCGATAGAATATAGTTGTTAATTGTAAATTTTTGTGGGTTTCATTTATTATGTATTCAGGTGAAAAATTGATATTTAAAACCTTAAATTTTAAAGCAAAATTAGGTTCGCTTAAATTATTTCCTAGCCAAGTTAAGTTTTATAAAAACAAAATTGTGAACATAAAGTTGCATACTGGAGAGCAGAAAACTAAAGGTGCTAAGTTAATTATATGATTTGCTAGAGCTTTTTTGTTTTGTTTTGTGTTGATGAGATTGCAATTTAATTTGTACTCTGTTACTGAAACTTAGACAACTCCCATCTCATTGCATATACTAATCAAAAGCAAGTATGGAAAATGCAATGACAACAATTATTTAGCGTCTGTTCTTTTCAATTTATCATAACTTTTTACTAACCAATGCTGATGATTGATGATAAGTGTTGATGAATGCTAATTAGGGCTAATATTGGAAGTAGAAAATATGGCTATGCATTGATGAGTGTTGATTAGTGCTGATGTACCTGCCGAGGGTTTAAGCCAAAACTCAAATTAAGAGTGAAAGCTTAAAACCAAGGAAGAATACAATCAAGAAAAAAACCAAGGAAAGTGGCACGTTAGGGGCTGTTTGTGAGGCAGCAACAACGTGAGGTAAGGATGGGATTTAGAATCAAGGGATTCTAAATGGGAAAAGGAAAAGAAACTTGATGTATCTTCAAGGGATTAATTGCAAACTCAAACAAGAATTCAATGTAAACTGAAAACTAGCAAAGTGCACTTGAAACCCGTGGGAATATCAAGGTAGATGGATAGTTCAAAACTGATGTTTGGATACAGAAACACCACCAAACACTAGTTTGGGGCCCTTAACTTTAATTAGGATACAGAAACACCACCTAATTAAGAGTTAAGACTTTACTTGGACACCACTTTAATCAGCCTAATTAAGGATAAGCAAGTTAAGTGTTTAAAGGAAACTCAAAGACACAAAGTCTCTTCTCTCAATTCGAAATTCAAGTATATATTACACAATGAACAACTAAGGCTCTTATATAGCCTTCAAAATACACAAAAGAAGCTTTCCTTCTAAGCTAGTAAAGTCATTAAGCTAACCTAAGCTAATTAGTACACGGTTAGAGCTTAAACAAGTATAAGCTGAAAGTTTAAGCTACAAAATATAAGTTTGCCTTCTTAAAACCCTTTCCTAAGCATTAAGAAACCTTGTTGACTCATTTTCCCTTCAAGAGAGGTACGTTTCACACGGCTGCCACCTCAAAAGGTTGATGAATGCATGGCTGCCATGTAGAGTGAGTGTGGCCGGTTCATAGCTTGCCAAGTGTCGCCTTCTTCTTGCTTCCACGTGTCTAACTCCTATGTGGCTGAGTGACAGCTTACCAAGCCACTCAAGGTGACTAAATCGGCAAGCACACACCTCTAGCAAACCCATCTAGGAGGGAAAACCACCTAGCTAAGTAACCAGGTGTCTAGGTGCCGGTTTCTACCTTGTTTTGTGCTTCATGGTTGACACCTCAAATGCTGAGTAATTTGAGATTTCTTTACATAGAAGGAAGCCTTAAGATGTCTAGTTTACCATCCTTTTTGAATCAAAGCATTTGGACGTCATTTGCCCCTTGAAATGGGCTGAATATTCGAACCGTGCAGAATCTGGCCCAAAACAACATAGGACTGAAAATGAGCTGATTTAACCAACCAATTGAATTCCAAATCGGATGATTCCAATTGACCTTGAAAGTAGACATATTGGGGATTCCAAAAATGTATAATTTCAAGACTTAAGCCATCATATAGCTTAAGTTATGAATTAATCAAAACCGTGCTTATTCTGGTCCTGCTGGGCAGTTTTGACACCTTAGGTTTAATTGCTGATTTGAACGACCAAATGAAGTCCAAATTGGATGAAACTTGATTTGTTGGAAAGATAACATCTTGATCTTCAAATCCATCAAAAAATATTAGACGTAAACCCTTAGTATATTTGAGAAATTATGCACACAAAAACGGGTTAGCTGCTGGATTTAACCCTTGCCCTGCAGTTTCAATGTTTAATCAAAACTTGGATGATTTATTCATCCTTAAACCAACATAATAAGATTACCTAATTTGATTTGATTCTTTTTTAACAAAAGGGATGGAGGGATTTTCATCATACTCCCCTTGTTAAAAATGATTTGCCCTCAAATCATATTAGGTAAAGAACTCCTCTTCTTTCTTCATTTCTGGCTGAAATAAAATCAACCATGAAAACAAGTCTCTTTTGAACTTAGAGACTCTCTTCTTTCCTTTCCCCTTACTAGTTTGAATGGTGGACATAGGGGACTCTTTGATTTTGCTTTGAACAACTTCCTTAAGTACTCTTAATTCAAAATTAGGAGCATTAAGTAAAGGTTCTGAAATGGGTTGACAGAAATTGTATTTGAGTGTTTTAGGTGTGGGTGGAGTGGAAAAAAAGGATGGTGGTTCATGAAAAGTGGTGGGAAGGCCGAGATGCTCATGGCTTCTAGGTGGATGGTGGGTGTCCAGGGGGAGCATGGAGCCTTCATCATCTTCTACCATGACTTCTTCAAGATCATCTCCATCATGGTCTTCAACTTTCTCTTCTGATTGAACCTCTTATATGGCCTTCCATTCAGCTAGGGTGACATTTTTTAGGTTGGGACATTCGGATGCTAAGTGACCAAATCCTTGGCACTCAAAACATTTTCGAGCTCCTTTAGGAAGGGGTCTTTGTGCGGGTGGTGGGAAAAGGTTCTTTGGTGGAGTTGGGCTTTTTTGTGGAGTGGAAGGGAATGAACTTGTGAGCTGAATGGAGATACTTTCTTTCATGGCCGTGTAAGTGGATGGACAAAAGGAATCCTTCAACTTACTACTTAATTTCTTCCAAGTTCTCACCTTCTCTTTTCCTTTCTTTTTTCGCTCAAACTTATAATTATTCCACCACTGAAGTGCACAACCTCTCAATCTTGAAATAACCACTTCGAACTTCTGTTGGTCATTAAGGATACAACAAGTAAAAACTCGTTCCACCTTAGATAACCAACCTATGAACTCTTCCTTTTTGCCACGAAATTTTGGAATTGCAAAGCAAGCATATCCAATATCAATATAAGCTAGTTCTTTCTCCAAGCTCATTGAAGATGGCGTGAAGGATGAGGCCTAGGGTTCTTTGTGGGCTGATTTGAAATGTAAGTAGGCTATTTGTGTTTGGATTTAATTTGAGAGCGTGGGGTTCAGGCAAGGATCTGAACTTGCTCTGATACCAAAAATGATGTACCTGTTGAGGGTTCAAGCCAAAACTCAAATTAAGAGTGAAAGCTTAAAACCAAGGAAGAACACAATCAAGAAAAACACTAAGGAAAGTGGCACGTTACGTGAGGTAGGGATGAGATTTAGAATCAAGGGATTCTAAATGGGAAAAGGAAAAGAAACTTGATGTATCTTCAGGGGATTAATTGCAAACTCAAACAAGAATTCAATGTCAACTAAAAACTAGCAAAGTGCACTTGAAACCCGTGAGGAATATCAAGGTAGATGGATAGTTCAAAACTGATGTTTGGATACAGAAACACCACCAAACACTAGTTTAGGGCCCTTAACATTAATTAGGATATAGAAACACCACCTAATTAAGAGTTAAGACTTTACTTGGACACCACCTTAATCGGCCTAATTAAGGATAAGCAGGTTAAGTGTTTAAAGAAAACTCAAAGACACAAAGTCTCTTCTCTCAATTCGAAATTCAAGTATATATTACACAATGAACAACTAAGGCTCTTATATAGCCTTCAAAATACACAGAAGGAGCTTTCCTTCTAAGCTAGTGAAGTCATTAAGCTAACCTAAGCTAATTAGTACACGGTTAGAGCTTAAACAAGTATAAGCTGAAAGTTTAAGCTATAAAATACAAGTTTGGCTTCTTAAAACCCTTTCCTAAGCATTAAGAAACCTTGTTGACTCATTTTTCCTTCAAGAGAGGTAAGTTTCACATGGCTACAACCTCAAAAGGTTGATGAATGCATGGCTGCCATGTAGAGTGAGTGTGGCCGGTTTATAGCTTGCCGAGTGTCACCTTCTTCTTGCTTCCATGTGTCTCACTCCTATGTGGCTGAGTGGCAGCTTACCAAGCAGCTCAAGGTGACCAAGTAGGCAAGCACACACCTCTAGCAAGCCCATCTAGAAGGGAAAACCACCTAGCTAAGTAACTAGATGTCTAGGTACTGGTTTCTGCCTTGTCTTGTGCTTCATGGTTGACACCTCAAATACTGAGTAACTTGAGCTTTCTTTACATGGAAGGAAACCTTAAGATGTATAGTTTACCCTCATTTTTGAATCAAAGCATTTGGACGTCATTTGCCCCTTGAAATAGGCTGAATATTCAAACCATGCAGAATCTGGTCCAAAACAGCATAGGACTGAAAATGAGCTGATTTAACCAACCAATTGAATTCCAAATCGGATGATTCCAATTGGCCTTGAAAGTAGACATGTTGGGGATTCCAAAAATGTATAATTTCAAGACTTAAGCGATCATATAGCTTAAGTTATGAATTAATCAAAACCATGCTTATTCTGGTCCTGCTGGGCAGTTTTGACACCTTAGGTTTAATTGCTGATTTGAACGACCAAATGAAGTCCAAATTGGATGAAACTTGATTTGTTGGAAAGCTAACATCTTGAAATTCAAATTCATCAAAAAACATTAGACTTAACCCCTTAGTATATTTGAGTAATTAAGCGCACAAAAACGGGTTAGTTGCTGGAAATAACCCTTGCCCTGCAGTTTCAATGTTTAAACACAACTTGGATGATTTATTCATCCTTAATCCAGCATATTGAGCTTACCTAATTGATTTGATTCTTTTTAAAACAAAAGGGATGAAGGGATTTCCATCATACTCCCCTTGTTAAAAATGATTTGCCCTCAAATCATATTAGGTAAAGAACTCCTCTTCTTTCTTCATTTCTGGCAGAAATAAAATCAACCACGAAAAACTTAGAGACTCTCTTCTTTCCTTTCCCCTTACTGGTTTGAATAGTGGACATAGGGGACTCTTTGATTTTGCTTTAAACCACTTCCTTAAGTACTCTTAATTCAGAATTAGGAGCATTAAGTAAAGGTTCTGAAATGGGTTGACAGAAATTGTATTTGAGTGTTTTGGGTGTGGGTGGAGTGGAAAAAAAGGATGGTGGTTCATGAAAAGTGGTGGGAAGGCCGAGATGCTCATGGCTTCTAGGTGGATGGTGGGTGTCCAGGGGGAGCATGGAGCCTTCATCAGCTTTTACCATGACTTCTTCAAGATCATCTCCATCATGGTCTTCAACTTTCTCTTCTGATTGAACCTCTTCTATGGCCTTCCATTCAGCTAGGATGACATTTCTTAGGTTGGGACATTCGGATGCTAAGTGACCAAATCCTTGGCACTTAAAACATTTTCGAGCTCCTTTAGGAAGGGGTCTTTGTGTGGATGGTGGGAAAAGGTTCTTTGGTGGAGTTGGGCTTTTTTGTGGAGTGGAAGGGAATGAACTTGTGAGCTTAATGGAGATACTTTCTTTCATGGGCGTGTAAGTGGATGGACAAAAGGAATCCTTCAACTTACTACTTAATTTCTCCCAAGTTCTCACCTTCTCTTTTCCTTTCTTTTTTCGCTCAAACTTGTACTTATTCCACCACTGAAGTGCGCAACCTCTCAATCTTGAAATAACCACTTTGAACTTGTGTTGGTCATTAAGGATACAACAAGTAAAAACTCGTTCTACCTTAGATAATCAACCTGTGAACTCTTCCTTTTTGCACGAAATTTTGGAATTGCAAAGCAAGCATATCCAATATCAATATAAGCTAGTTCTTTCTCCAAGCTCATTGAAGATGGCGTGAAGGATGAGGCCTAGGGTTCTTTGTGGGCTGATTTGAAATGTAAGTAGGCTGTTTGTGTTTGGATTTAATTTGGGAGCGTGGGGTTCAGGCAAGGATTTGAACTTGCTCTGATACCAAAAATGATGTACCTACCGAGGGTTCAAGCCAAAACTCAAATTAAGAGTGAAAGCTTAAAAACAAGGAAGAATACAATCAAGAAAAAAAACCAAGGAAAGTGGCACGTTAGGGGCTGTTTGTGAGGCAGCAACAATGTGAGGTAGGGATGAGATTTAGAATCAAGGGATTCTAAATGGGAAAAGGAAAAGAAACTTGATGCATCTTCAAGGGATTAATTACAAACTCAAATAAGAATTCAATGTAAACTGAAAACTAGCAAAGTGCACTTGAAACCCGTGAGGAATATCAAGGTAGATGGATAGTTCAAAACTGATGTTTGGATGCAGAAACACCACCAAACACTAGTTTGGGGCCCTTAACATTAATTAGGATGCAGAAACACCACCTAATTAAGAGTTAAAACTTTACTTGGACACCACCTTAATCGGCCTAATTAAGGATAAGCAAGTTAAGTGTTTAAAGGAAACTCAAAGACACAATGTCTTTTCTCTCAATTCGAAATTCAAGTATATATTACACAATGAACAACTAAGGCTCTTATATAGCCTTCAAAATACACAAAAGGAGCTTTCCTTCTAAGCTAGTAAAGTCATTAAGCTAACCTAAGCTAATTAGTACACGGTTAGAGCTTAAACAAGTATAAGCTGAAAGTTTAAGCTACAAAATACAAGTTTGCCTTCTTAAACTCTTTCCTAAGCATTAAGAAACCTTGTTGACTCATTTTCCCTTCAAGACAGGTAAGTTTCTCACGGCCGCCACCTCAAAAGGTTAATGAATGCATGGCTGCCATGTAGAGTGAGTGTGGCCGGTTCATAGCTTGCCAAGTGTCGCCTTCTTCTTGCTTCCACGTGTCTCACTCCTATGTGGCTGAGTGGCAGCTTACCAAGCAGCTCAAGGTGACCAAGTAGGCAAGCACACACCTCTAGCAAACCCATCTAGGAGGGAAAACCACCTTGCTAAGTAACCGGGTGTCTAGGTGGTGGTTTCTGCCTTGTTTTGTGCTTCATAGTTGACACCTCAAATGCTGAGTAATTTGAGCTTTATTTACATGGACGGAAACCTCAAGATGTCTAGTTTACCCTAATTTTTGAATCAAAGCATTTGGACGTCATTTTCCCCTTGAAATAGGCTGAATATTCGAACCGTGCAGAATCTGGTCCAAAATAGCATAGGACTGAAAATGAGCTGATTTAACCAACCAATTGAATTCCAAATCAGATGATTCCAATTGGACTTGAAATTAGACATCTTGGGGATTCCAAAAATGTATAATTTCAAGACTTAAGCTATCATATAGCTTAATTTATGAATTAATCAAAACCGTGCTTATTCTGGTCCTGCTGGGCAGTTTTGACACCTTGGGTTTAATTGCTGATTTGAATGACCAAATGAAGTCCAAATTGGATGAAACTTGATTTGTTGGAAAGCTAACATCTTGAAATTCAAACCATCAAAAACATTAGACTTAAACCCTTAGTATGTTTGAGTAATTAAGCACACAAAAACTGGTTAGCTGCTAGAATTAACCCTTGCCCTGTAGTTTCAATGTTTAAACAAAACTTGGATGATTTATTCATCCTTAATCCAGCATGTTGAGCTTACCTAATTGATTTGATTCTTTTCAAAACAAAAGGGATGGAGGGATTTCCATCAAGTGCTAATTGATTCTGATCAATGCTAATCAGTGTTAAATGCTAATAATAAGTGCTAATGACAAGTTGAAAGAAACATGCCCTAAAATATCTATCAGTAATCAATATAGGATGGTTTAAGCTGTTTGACACTTATTTTCCTTAATTAGGACTTAATATCAAGTCTTGTGAATAGAAAAAAAAATTGTGATAGAAAAGCTATATCCCTTCATCGGCAACACTAGGTTGACTCTAGTAAAAAATAGGCCTAGAGACATGAAATCAATGATATAAGTAACATTATTAATGCTCATCTATTTAGCGAATGCTAATGAATTTACACTAACAGATCAGTGCAATATTTTTTTAAAGTAATAATTATAAATACTAAAGTGGTACTGCAGCAGTAGATAAGACAACACACTACAATATTAGTACCCCTTATAAATGTAAACTGGGACAGATGATGAGGTAGATATGCATTTTTACAGCATGATTCATATTGGTTTACAAAATTACTGAAATTAACAGGTCATCAAGCATCTTATCGTGTGCTCCATCACCACCACCCAAACATTTTGACTCGAGTATTTTCTTTCCAGAAAAGAAGAATAAATGCAAAAAAGCACATGATCTTGCACTGATGTCATATAATTTTATTTTTCTTTTTCTTTGGCATAATTTCCCTTTAATAAATATACAATGGGCAGAAACAGAAGTACTCAGACACATACAACCAGATCTAGAAGAAAGCACATATAAATTATACTACCACTAGTTCTTCGTGCTCGGTCTCAAGGTACTAATTATGTTTGACTCGGAGCTAATTTCTCATTCATTCTAAGTCGTTCTTTTGGTTTGGATTAGGGAATTGCAGTTTGCTAGAAGTATTTTAGCACAGTAGCAATTTTCTTTGTCTTCTTGTAATTATTAATCGTGTGTGTTACTTGAGAATTAATAGTATTTGGTTGGGCAGACAGCAAATATGGGTCAGCCATAGCACCATGCATCTATCACCATAACCCGCGATTGCTGAGGTAATGTAAAGCTTGCGTGTGGGGATAAATTTTCCCCTGAAAGTATCCTGGAAGGAAATTCTATTTTCTTCGTGGCCACGAACCCCAAAGTGTATGTGATCTACCAAGGCACCAACGTCCAAGGTGGACCCTCTGACTGTGAGTGGCTCTTGCCTTGGAACATACCTATTTAAGGTAATCAGGTGTGTATAAGTCTCATCAACTTTTCTCCTAGGTCCTAACCTAGTCTTATGCACCACAATGGCAAGAAATAGAATAGGCCTCTTCACCACTTTAGCTTTTTTTTTTTGAAATTAATCATGACCTATACACACGTTTATGTAAATCATATTATTTGAAAGTTTATGTGGACTGTGGGGCCATAGGAAGCATGATGGCCATTCCTGTTGATGAGATTTGGAAGAAAGCGGAAGCCTCCAAGAGTTCATCTACCGCTGTGGATTCCAAAACCCAAAACTCGCACAACGGCTGTGATTGAGGCAATCGCTAATACTCCAACACTTGGTTAGATTTTAAAGTATACAACTAATCATTGATCTACCTACTGATGATGTAAGCCTTCTCTATAATGTGTGATACTAGACTGTAATAATGAGAAGCATGCATGCTCTCAGGCTACGATGCCTAGCTATTGTAATATATATAGTTACTAAATAAATGTGGCATGCCTATTATAATATATATCTATGTAGTTACTAAAAAAATGTCGCATGCCTATTGTGATATATAGTCACTAAATAAACAAGCCCCTTTAGTAGAGTTCATTCCTTTTTTTACTCCTTAAGATTATGCTTCGCATATCAAATGTGTTTTAAGTTATACTTTAAGTATTAGTATTGTACTTGTGATGTGCGTTAACAACATTATAGATCAAGACTATCAAGCATTTTAAGTTTGTGGTTTGGAAAAATGATACCTTACAGCGAACCAAATCAAAATCAAGCTGATGCCCTTACTTTGTTGACTACATGATTTTTAGTTGTTACTTTGCTAGTAAATCTATAGGAAGTTCATACTTCATAATGTATAAGAGCTGATATACTAAAAACTAAGTCATGTATTTATTTTATACAATTTCAAGGAAAATTTTGGTTTAAAAGAAACCAAATTTATATAGACGTACAAATTCAAGATCAGTCCATCTTATAAATCACAAAGGAATGCTAACACACAAATAATTCAAATTAAAATATCAAATATAAATGTTTATGATTAGTCTTCCCAAATGTGATGAAATATATTTTATTGGCCATCCACCTAAGTCATTAATATTTCTTAATCGAAAACCATTATTGTTGCACTCTTAGTAAAAGTGTGTCCTCTCATCTATTGTAGATTGTGCAATTTGCTATTTAAGGAACTAATGAATGAGGAAAAACTACACAAAGATACCTTATGTTTTGTGGAAACAACTTTAAGGACCCTTAGTTTTTAAAAATAACTGTAAGATACCTTGACTTGTGAGGTAACTAACAGAAGGGACTCTCAAAGTTTATGCAAACTATTTTTAGGTCCAACTCTACTATTTTCATTCATGTGTAATGCCCATAACTTTTCACATTTGCATATCTTACCTCAATGCTTAAAAGCTTATTTTCAAAAATTTTAATTTTGTGCATGTGTAATTCTCTCATAAGTGCTATTTGAGACTCTCTTTCATATGCTATTAGAAGCACAAGACAAAAAATACTTATAATAATTAAGTTAATTAATAGTTAATTGAGTTAATTAACTATCTTTAATACTTGAATCATGATCTATTTATCCTGCACCAAATTAGTCACATATTGTGTACACACCAGAGGGAACCACTTCAATAGCATGGCAATTAAACTACATTACTAATATAGTTTTAGAATTAAAGGTCAAGTTGGCAAAAATTAAGACTGATGTTGACGAGATAAAAATGAACCAATCATTTGTAATCCAACTTTTTCTGATCAACGAAGTAAGACAGAGTGGAAAAATTGATTTAAGTATTAGTGCTTCATTTTATCATAAATATCCAAAACCTAAAAAATAAAAATCAATTTCCTATACAGGATATAAAAATTGAAAAGGCTGAAAAATCAGCTGAAAAGTCAGAGAAGGAAGAAGATAGAATATAGATAGCATAATCTTAAGGAATTGTAGAATATGTTTAATAAAGAACAAAATTCAGAAGAATTAAACAAAACTGTGTGCACAATAGGGGAATAACAAGAAGCATTATCTCATGATAATGAAGAGACTAATAATGTCTAGCTAGAAGAAGAAATACATCCGCAGATGAACTTAATTAAACTAGAGGATCTTACTATTGTTCCCTTAGAAGAAATTAGGAGAAAACTAGATTAAAAAATATGGTACAATGGTATCTGACAGTGAAATCAATGAGATTGGAGAAGAATTCGATGCGGATGAAATCGAGTCCAATCTGGTTAACAATGTTATTACTAAACTTGAAGAACGTGGGAATCGTCTTTGAAGAAATACCCATTTTATGCAGCCTAGGTTCGTTCTAGTAGGACGTATGACCTACTTTTCCTTTGGATTCATCATAAGGAAAGCCACACTCTTTGAAGGAATTAACCTTACACTGATTAGCCAAACGGGTTACATTTTAAACAGTGATGTGGCTTGCAATAGAGAAGAAATATTTCAACATTGGAAAAGAGGTATGCATACTGTCTTGAATTTAAGTACTACATGGATTGCAAGAAATTTCCTAACATATATTCAGCAGAGGTTTTCTAGCACTATAGCCAACTGGTATGACTTATTAGATGAAGAAGGAAAAAATTTATTAAAAATGATAGAAACTCAGCTGCTATGTTCAAAAAATTATGCAAGGAAATCAAAACTGAATTTATCGGACCTAAACTTGATCTTGAAGAAAAGGCTAGATAGTGGCAAGGAATATTAATAACACTGAGCGTTGGGACATGAGATATCTGGAGCATTGTATTACTGAATTTAATAAATATTATTATAAAATTGGGCATAATAAAACTGATCTTGGTATGTTTTATGACAAACTACTATATCTGATCAATTCTATAATCAATGAACATTACATTGCATGGCTTGAAAAAGCAGATGTCATTTATACCCTCGGTGCAAGAATCTTTTATTTAAGAACATGGGTAAATGATCAATGTTTTGATCTCCAAAAATATAAGAAAGTGAAGAAACAATTCTTATCATGTTGGGATACTCCTCATGAATGGGAAAATGAACTTGAGAAGAGAAGAAAAATAAAATTTTATAAGAAAAAGAGTTTTAACAAGCAAAGGGGAGAAAAATACAAAAGAAAATATTATAATAAGTCAAGCCTTAAGAGACGAAAATTTTTAGAAAAGCTGCTTATTGTCTCGCATGAGAAAACAAACTGTAAGTGTTGGGCATGTGAGGAAGTAGGGGATTATGCAAACAAATGCAAAAATAGGAAGAATAACAAGCTTATAGAAACTTTAGGTAGTCTAGATTATTTTGAGCTTTGTGATGAAGAAGTACTAGATCTAGCCCTAAAAAGCAATAAGAGAATTGTTGAGATTGTACTAGAGAATAAATATGAAGAAAGTGATTATGAAGAAACTAGTTCAATTAGTCTTGGCAGTTTTCAAGGAGAAGAATTTATTGTAGATAATGAGAATGAGGATGTCAAAGGAGATTAGGTCCTTCCTATAATTTAGAAAGACATGATCTATAAAAAATTCATCTTTCAATTAAAGAGTAAGTACGTGTGCAAAATGATGGAGGCACATCTAGAGATAAAAGACTGTGAGTATAATGTGAGAGAACTAAATCTCATTAATTAGAAAAACATTCTTAAACATAACAAAGATAGAAAGTATAAGTACATTCTTGTTGGTAGTATTCAAGTTCAAATCACTTCATTATAGTATTATGGCAAAGATATTGATTTTAATGCCTTGCTCTGTGATATCGAGCATACCAAATTTGATAATCAAATTATCATAGGGATTAAGACCAATGTATGTAATGGATCGATATGATTCAATTGTTGGCTTTGATATTATGTAAGTCTAAAAGATGAATTTGCTAAAAACTTCTTATCCCTTAAGACAAAAATAGTTGGGATGAACATGAAGAGAGGAGGTTTTTACTAAGGATATTTTAGAAAATAATCTACAAATTAGAAAATACTATAGATCCAAAGACTAAGGTAACAACGAGAAAGTGTTACTCTAATGCAAAAAATTCATGGATAAAGTCTAATCCACATGAGATAAAAATTGATAGGTCATAACTATCTAACTATGTGGATCCCACAAAAATCAATAAGGAAAATGTAATAAAAATTGATAAAATAGAAAAATTATCATTAAACTCCAATTATTAAGAAGCATGAGAGTAAGATCAAAATAGGAAAAAGGATCTTCGACGGCTACAGAAGAGCTTAAAGAAGATGATACAATCAGTATGAGTAGCGAAATGAGCAGAATGAGTTTTGAACTCGCAAGACACAGTGCAGATCAAAGTATGAGTCTAGATAAAAACGCCATTAGATGCAAAATGAGAACTATTATTGAGCCTATTTATCAGGATGAATTAGTGAAAAATATGACTATGGATATATGCTCTGAAGTCACCCATACAAATCCTAATAGTATCCATATCCCAATAAATGTATGTTAAAAGGGTTATGATAGATATGAATTGTGTGTCTACATTGATAGTGATTGTTCTATTTGTTTTGAAAAAAGATGTCTATTTTCAAAATTTATGTGAAAAAAAGCCAAGAATCCTTTACAAGCAAGCATAGCTGAGAATAGCAAAATAAGCTACAACGAAGCCATAGAAAGGTTATCTGTAGAAATAGAAGGAGTTCAATGCATTATACTAGTTCTATGGGTTACTGATCAGCCGTCTCATGATATGATTATTGGGAATAATTTTGAAGTTATATTCTCCATACGTATAGACTATAAACCAAATAATATTCATAATAAATGGCAACTCAGTTCATTGATAAATTAAATAAAGTCTGTACTCATCAGAAGATTGAGTTTACACACACCAGCGCGGTAAGTAGGTAATACCTCCAAAATGTGAAATAGCACTAAAAATCTCACTACTTGAGTTATTTGTTAAAGAGCATTTTGCTAAATAACAAGAGCAATTATGCAAAAAACTCTACTCTATAATCCTCTTAAATTTTGGGACAAGGATAAGATATTTGCAAAGATTACTTTGTTAAATTCTAACACTATTATCCGAGCTAAACAATTGGTGTATACACATAAGGACATTCAAGTGTTTGACAAACAAATTAAAGAACTTTTGGACAAAGGATTATGATAAGTCGCATTTTATGCATTATTTTTTTTATTTTATTCATCTATTTTATGTTATTAATTTGTCTAATATTCGTTGTTTTTACATTATTTAGGAAATAAAGATTTAAGTCCAAACTCATAAAAAAAGTGGAGAGATTAAGCTAAAAGGAAAGAAAATATCAAGTCAAAGAAAGCTCGAAGAATCAGTTTAAAAAAAAAAAAGGCCCAAAACTCTACATCTCTACAAACTTCCCAACTCCACAAACCACCCAACCATCACCTTGATCTACCCTACTACACGCACACCCCAAAATCTCACCACCTTCAATATCATAAACGGCAGCATCATCATCATTCATCATATACCTCGGCTATCCCCACATATCTCGGTAACCTCTGATCATAATCAGCATCAGCTCCTAACCTCCACATATTTTGCCTAACCATCATACCCATATATTTTGCCTAACCATCAGCCCTACCACACAACCCCCCGTATCATGGCATCATCACATCATCATCAGCCTAACCCACATTTCAAGCCTAACCTATATATCTCACCTACGTTTCATCCTCATAAGGAGAATCATCACGGATCATATATCACCATCATTAATGATATATTCATGACACCATCATCTCGCCTACGCCAAAAATGCCTACCCTCATTATCTCTCACACAGCAGCACAATCACGTATCATTTCTCACATACCATCACCACCAATCACCCCAAAATGACTACTCCTTCGTCATAGTCATCCCTTTTCCGCCTCCTCCTTGGTGGTGCTGGGTCGCCAAGACACCCACCACCGCTGCTGTGTGCCGCTCGATCAGAGTCACGGATTTGAGACTTGCATAGTGTAATTGGTTGTCATTCTAATCTATTTGTTCTTTAGTTAATTCTATTCTATTTTTTGTCATTATTTACCGATTTGTTAGAAATTAAGCTAAAAATAGTTCATTTTGTGTTTTTTTCATGTTTTATTCAATTTGAGGGTTTAGCTATTATCCTAATCATCTACTATTTAATTTCAGAATTGTTGGAAATTATTGGATAATTGTTCAGAATTATTTCATAAATTTAATGTGTGCAGGTTTTCAGTTTAATAAATCTGAAAATTATGTTTTTAATTTTTATTTTCGGTCTTTAGGGTCTTATTAAGTCTAGAAAATTATATTCATAATCTGAGTAGATTTATTATTTATTTTTGTATTTAATTAAGTGTAGTTTATTATTTTGCTAATCTTAGATTTTATTTTCTGTTTTAATTTTCTGCAGTTATTTTCTATTTTTATTTTTTCTAAAATTTATTACATATAATTCTAGAGGTATAAATTTATGAATTTTCATAATATTAATTGACATTATTTTCTGTGATTTTTGATATTAATTTTCTACTTGTTGTTTTCTGCTTTAATTTTTAGTTTAATATTGTGTGATTATTTCTGTTTTTATTTTTTTAGAACATTTCGGTTACATATTTAATGTTTTTCTTTCTAGAATTAGGCTTAAATATTTAGGGGCATTAGTGAGCAATTTTCAAGATTTTTTTAGCTCAATTTGGATTTATATAAATTAATTTGGTAAAATTTGAATTAGATATTAGGTAAACTTAAAAATTTATATCTCCTTCTGTGGGATCGATCCCTACTTTCCTATACTATAAATCCTATTTATAAATCAAGTACTGATTTATTTTGTAACTCTATGACAAGTTTTATAGATCAATCATAAATAGTAAGAGTTCTTACACCCGCTCTGCTTTCGTGGTAAGAAATCATGTTGAAGAGAAAAGAGGAAAAGCTAGAATGATAATCAATTACAAAAATTTTAATGATAATACTGTCCTTGATGGATATTATATTCCTAGCAAAACATGTTTTTTTAAAAAAAAAGTGGAATTCAAGGAGCCTCTTGTTTCTCAAAAATGAATTGCAAAAGCGGATCTTGGCAAATAGGATTGGATGAAGAAAGCATATTCCTTTGACGATGTTTAGTGCTCCTCAAGGACTTTAACAGTGGATAGCAATACCATTTGGTCTTAAAAATGCGCCTCAAATATTTCAAAGAAGAGCAGATAACGTCTTTAAAGGTCTTGATCACTGTTGTCTAGTTTAAATCGATGATATCCTTGTATTTTTTAAGACTATAGAACAGCACGAAGATGATACCTCAGCTATCACCCAAAGATGTCTTAATTATGTTATTATTCTCATTAAGAACAAGTACATTTATTCTGAACAAGAAATCGAGTTTCTAGGACTAAAAATAAAAGTTGGACAAGTCATCCTATAAAAGCATATCCTAGAAAAAATACAAAATTTCCTTAAAACGATTGAAGACAGGAAGAAGCTAGAAATGTTTCTCGGATGTCATACCTATACTTCAGATTTCATTAAAGATCTAATTAAACTAAGAAAACCATTGCAACGAAAATTCAAGAAAGAAGTAAGTTGGATGTGGAGCCCTAGTTATTCAAGTATTGTTCAAAATTTCAAAAAGATGTGTAAACATCTTCCTGTTCTTAATTTGCCCAATGAAGAAGATGATTTAATTCTTGAGAGATGTCAACAATGCAAACTGGAGTGCCCTATTCAAATCAAAGAAGGAGAAAAACTATGCAAATATTGCAGTGGAAATTTTAATAAAGCTGAATGCAACTGTCATACGATGGAAATAGAAATCTTTGTAGTCATAAGGCGAATTGAAAAGTTCTTAATCTTGTTAACTCCAAAACCTTTTCTTATTCGAATTGACTACAAAGGAATACTTAGTTTTGTGAAAAAGAATTTGTCAAATATACAAGCACAAGGGCGACTCCTACATTGGTAATTATGGCTTAACTAATTTTCTTTCTCTAATAAACACATATAGGGATTGAAAAATTCTATAGCAGACAGATTAACTCGAGAATTTACTAATAGCGATTATTAGAGCAAAACTCCTACCGGAAGAAAAGGAAATCCAAAATGACATGCTATTACTATTAGAACAGGTTTCTCCTTCTAGTAGAGCCCTTATGAATATTTTGGAATTTTATACAAAAAGTAGATCGTGCTTTGGTTTCCTATCTTCTACCTATCTAATAGTATAAAGATTTAACCTTTTACAAATAGATTATCTAAGATGTTCTTATGATAGTAAAGAAAAAATAAGTTCCTATACTCAAGAAAAATAGTTCAACGACCGGTATGCAACCTATATCAATAACTATGATAATTATTCGTATGATATTTGCGAGTTATAAAGTACTATGATCTACTTCCCTGATAGATCTAGAGTTGGTGGTGCTGGATTCCTAGCAAATTTAATCTCTCTAGATGGCCCCATCATGAAAGTTTGGGAATATAAGATGGTAGCTTACCTTACGGAATCCCAGATCCAAAGTAGTCATTCTTCTCAATACTAACTAATTTTCAAAAATGTATGTTTAAAGGAACCATTGGATTCTCAGATCTCCTGATAGTCCAACAAAAATTCCATACAATCAAAGCTTGTACATTGGTACAATTGAGTATGAAAATAGAAAGGCTAAACCAACTAATTATCCTGTTCAATTAGTTGATTTAAATGATCCCAATGTTTAACAACTAAGCTATTGGTTTTTACAACATTTATCACCAAATATAGGCAGTGATTGAACAAGGAGAAACATTAATGCATTGCGGGACTACTACTTTCATTTATCATAATGAGTTCAACAAATATATGAAGGTAGAAGGGGTTATTTCAAAAGATGTCTCTGATTATCTCCTTGATGTTGGAGTTGGAAAATTCTTATTGGGAAAAGGAAAGAAATATCTATATAATTATTTGAAAAATAAGATCCAAAGTATCTTCAACTTGATGAAGATTTTGATGATTATCTGGATAATGATGGACTGAAAGAAATTATAGAAGATATGGAGAATCTCAATATGGATGGGACAAGACTGACTGCTAAGCAAAGTTATTGCACCATTACTGTGTCAATTTGTCAAATGTCAAGTCAGCAAAATAATGTAGTCTACTATAGCCATACGAGATAGGTTGTAGTCATGTGAAAATATCACAGTGTGTGCTGTAGCCATTAGAACATCCTATGTAAGTCCATCTCCTCTATAAAAGGAGAGACTAAGTATTAAGAAGAGACACAGTCATTTGAGTATGTTTGAGCAAATAAGAAGTTGTGATTCTTTATTTCTCTAGGAGGAAGTGTCTCTGATGATCTTAGTAGCGTAAGTCCTTTTTTAATCTTTCCATTCTAAGAGAAGTTTCCCAATAGAAAACGCTATTCAATCAAATATTATGTCTTAAATACTATAATTTTTTCATTAAGGTCTTACTATCCTTTGGATTATAAAACTTGATTAGTAACGATAGTCTAAGGTAATAAACGAAATAGATCTGTATTGTACCTGATCTAAGGAAGATATAGTTGAGATTAACAATCTCTATAAACTAGAAGATAGAGGAATGCCAGGATCCGGTGCCAACTAATTTCAGGTCATGATTAAAATTCTCTAATTGGACTTTACTGTTTCGCTAAGTATGGTAGGCCTATAATCACTGAAAATACAATATTTATGATATAAGTAGTAGATTATGATACCGGTACCAATAAAGTCATTTTAAGAAGTTAAATGATTTAAAACAAACATATTTCTTGAAGAAGCCCAAAAAATTACAAAATTATTAAAAGTACCCCATTTGGGCCAATTTCATGCCACAATAATAAGAAAAAGGTTCTAAGAATCTGTTGTTCAAAAACATAGGGTACCCCAATGTTATTTTCAAAGATTCAGAGGCCTAAAAGTAGTTGTCCTAAAACTCAAGGTACCTAAGAGTCATTTTTTGAATAAACTATTTGGGTAAGAGATAGTATAGTTGAGCGGGAAAAAAAACAAATGCCTAATTTTACATCAGATGTCTTTGAGCCTTGCTACGGCAAAAAAAATCAGATGTTTAATCTGCACTGATGTCTCTAAACCTTCTTATGATTAAACTAATTTTAAGATTGATACCTTTTAATTTGGTGGTAGCTAGATCCAATACTTAGTCCAGAAATTTTAAATTTGCAATTGGATTCACTACAGGAAAGACTAGGATTCGTGGCTGCTTTCTTATGACTGCTTGAAAGTTGTCACATTTTGTGACTAATTTTGTGTCCAATAGAGAGTAATGAGAATTTTATGATCAATGGTTAAACGTTGTGAAACATAGTTATATTTTGTAATTGATTTTCACTCCACTATAAAATTAGCCATAAATTTCAATATTTGAAAACACAATTGTTTTTTTTATATTTAAAATTGAGACTAATTGGGTGACCATAAAAAAATTAAATTTTAATCACAAAATTGGTAAAGTATCTAACACTAGTTGTATAACCTCAACTTTCAGCCCTCCCCCCTCCCCCAGATCTCACTGCTTATCTCTCCCCTCAATCCTCACGGAAAGTCATGGCTAATGCACCAATTGATGCTCTCATTAGTTGGTCTCTCCCATCCCCTATTTCAGCCCTTCTAAGTTCTTATTCGGTCTCTCGCAACCCCCCATTTTAGCCGCTCTAATTGCTCGATCTCGTCTCCCTCGCTTCCCCTCTCAGTTCCTTGTGTCTACTCGGTGTGTTTTGCTCAATTGTCGGCCGACGAATGATTTACTCAGTGTTTCCTGCTTTGATATGCTCAGTAAGTGATTTTACTTTGTTAAATTTGGAGGTGATTTCCAATTTTAAGGTTTGAAATTTCTTAAATTTTGGTTTAATCCTGAGTTTGAGGTTGCCAAACCCTTCCATTTATCTACAGTTCGTGCCCTCTCTACGAGTTATTTTGCTTCGTTTTCTGAGTTTGATTTGTGTTTTGGAGACCTCCGTTAATGGAGAATTGTGTTATAGGCGTTCAATCAGGCGTTGTACAGGTGTGAGCATTGTGTTTTGCCAACATTATCTCCTCCGATCATGTCGTTGGCAAGGCATCTAGGTATTCCAAGAAACTTACTTGATATGTTCAATTTTGGTGTAAGTTTGTTCATTTGATCTGAGCATTATTCAAAACACAATAATTAGTTTGTTTGGTTTATTTTCATCTTACTTTGGCTCATTTTTCAAATGTGGAGTGTCTATGATTAACAATTTTGAGTAAGTTTGGTGGTTGAGATATTTGTGTTGCCAACTTGCCATTGTACAAAGCTTAAAGTTCTGGTTGAGACTTGCACGTGCTGATATTGAGTTTCGATGTTTATTGATTATTGAATTTGAACGTGAATCTCCTGTTGGTGTGGGATTTGTTTGAGGGTCTTCTCAAGTGGGCACGCTTGGGTGGGCATATGAAGTGCCACCAGACCAGCATAGTTAGCCCTCATCATCGTGATTTGGGCTGGGTCATAGCCTGATTTTTGGAAGTGGGGAGGCCCAATACAGTCCGGATTTGAACCTTCCTACCCCTCTCTTAGAAGATGGTGGTTCTTTATTTTATTCTTCAAAAGATATGCATTTAGATTTAAGGTTAGGATTATAATGATGATAATTTTAATAGGATGATATGTTATGTATCTCTCCTGATCAAGTGTGTACTAATTGTGATGTGATGTTATACTTTCATATGTATAAGGTGATGCAATAGTTAAGTAATTACTGTGATTTGTTCCATGTTATCCCACTAATTATGTGTAAGGAATGTTGGTTTATGTGTATGTATGTGTGGCTTGATGGATTAATACATTCATTCATTGCCAAGATCTTTGGATAATATAAGATTAGAACTTAATGAAACTCAGAAGATTGCATAGTTTGCTCTTAATTCATTTTGTAGTCTCCTCCAGTGCGATGTTTGGGCTAGTATATAACTATATATTGATCATGGGTTGGGAATGCTGATAATTTACGTTCTAAATGTCACCAAATAAGCAAGAGTCAAAGAGATCAATGGCAATGTAATGACTTTTGAGATTCGAAAAAGTGGGAAACTACCTGTGTGACTAAGCAAATATGTTTGTGATGGCTTGATGTGCATGTTGGGAGTCTGATAAATTCAAAGGGAAAAATATATTAGGCAAGACAAATCGAGCATCACAGTTGGGGGCACGTTCATCTATGCATTGTGGCTGATAAATTCAAAGGGAAAAGTCTGATGTATTTTTTTGTATGTATGTGTTTATTTTATCTAACTAATAAAAATTATTCACACATATTGACAATCACCTATTCCACTTTTAATTCTATGTTAGGCAAAAGAATTGAAAGGAAAGCCTATGATTGATGAATCATTTGTACGCACCAACTCTACGAAAAAAGATTAATCTTTTGTGGATGAAAAGTCAAAGGAGGCATATGTAAGTGACACCTTGTTTGAAAAATTATTTATTTACTAAAATTTTCTTTTAATCATTTTCTATCTTTTAATTGACAAAAATATTTAAATTTTTCTTAATGTAGGAGAAGTATAAAAAAAGACATTAGGAGATCCAAGGATTCACTCATAAAGGTGAAGGTCATACCTCCCAAAGAACACCACTTCCTTAATTGTTGATAGAAACTCAAATGAATGGAGATTATTGCTCCCACCAATAAAGGTATAATTTATGGATTTTGAATGAAAGGTTCATGTCCAAATTCAGACTATTTTCATGTCAAAGCCTTCTTTCAAAGAGGATGGTAGCCCCAAACCAACTATTCCTCCTACTTTCGTCACAATTGAATTGTTGGAGCCTAAGGTGAGTTAACTCCTTAGCCTAGCTAGAATTTGAACTATTTTCATGTCCAAATCTGGAACGTTCTCTCTCTTGTGCTAGCTAGTCAACCTCACCTTTCGACATAGCCTAACTATCTAAAAACGAGGATGAAAGTTCTTTCAAGTATTTCATCGAACACTTGACAGATATGAGAGAAAACCTCCTAGAAAAGAGCAATCAAAGGCAAAATGTAGCATAACCTACCATTGTTCAAGTATAACAGATCTTATTCTCAACCCAAGGAAGAAAGATTAGCCTCTAATCATCATCAACAAACCAAACCATCCATAAGATCGTGATCAAATAAAACAATTAAAACAACTAAGTAAAAGAGAGGGAAAGGAAGCAAACTTTTGGGGATGAAGTCTTCAAATTATTCACAAATATCCCATAGACCCAAATTTCATCTAGCTTAATATAACATTTAGGAATTTTAGAGAGTGTTTTTACATAAAGTAGAAGCTAATCCCAAAATTAGGCAAATTACCCCTTTCGTAACAGTCACAATCGACAAAACAAAAATGGGTGTGAGGGTAAAAAAACAGGCCACCATGGCCAAATGGCAAAGGAGCTAAGATGGCCACAGCTCAACCCATCGGTACGACCACCTGTGTCCAATTTGGGTGTTTGGCCACAACCTGTGGTCATGACCATGGCTACCTCCTATCCCTTAGCCTCCTTCCTTCAACCCCTGTAGGCATGGCAATATGTGGGGTGGTGTGGTCAACCATGGTGCTTTCTCACCCTTGCACTCTTCACTTCTTTGTTCCCTTGCTCCCTTTTCAGCCCTAGCACGCTCGAGTTTTGTGCTTGCATTGCCATCCTCTGATGGTGAGTGCCTTCTCTTTGATTATCAAGCAAAAACACCTGAAAATCAACAAGAATGGACTAAAATGAGACATTGTTTTGTGGAAAGGCCATAGTTGGTCAAATCTCCCTAGATAAATAGAAAAAGCTAGGGAGATGAACCATAAAGGAGAGGAAGTAATAGCTAAAATCGAGGTTCACCAGGGGACTGCACTGTGAGTTGTTGTTATTTATTGTAATAATTGAGATTATGCTTCACATGCCAGACGTATTAAAACAAGCCCAATTGATCAGAGAGATATATCCGATGCTTGGCTGACAATCAAGTTATGCTTTTAGAGTATAAGTAGAGTAGCCACATGGAAAATGTTACAGATCAAGACCATAAAACATTTTAAATTTTGTGATTTAAAAAAGTGATACCATTACAATGAACCAAATCGATCAAATCGAACAATGAGCACTCCTACTTGACTAAGTACATGATTTTTAGTTGTTACTCTCTTAGTAAATTTGTAGTATCTTTATACTTTAACATTAGTGTACTATTATAATTCCAATGTAAGAGCCAATTTACTAAAAACTAAGTCATCCAATTACTTTTATACAAGTGCAAGGAAAACCTTTTTTTTTTTTTTAAACAAACAAAATTTATATAGAAGTATAAATTCAAGATCAATCCACCCAATTACTTTCTCTCCGCTTCTTTGTTTTTTCCTTGTGTATCTCCGCTTCCCTTTTATATAGAGATCTCATAACCTTTTCTGACTCCTTTCTCCATCTATGCCCCTACTTAGCCAAGTTTTGTAGAGTTGGTTCCAATCACATATGATACTAATTTCAATAAAAAACAAATCATTGGATTTCTAAAATCACTCACCGTAGAGGATTGCTATTTAAATTGTAGGTGGTAGACTTAACAATTCAAGAGGGTTGGTTAATTAGGATTGAGTGTATTCGGGTTTGAATAACTACAAGTTGAGTGTATTTTAGTTTTGGTAAAATATAGGTGGGCTATTTCAATTTGCAGGTTTCGAGTCGACTTAACAGGTTTAGAGTGCCTTTTTATGAGTTGATTTTCTTTTGTCAAAATAAAAAACTCAGCATGTTTTTTACCTAGAAAATTGTTCGTATCTAGTGACAAAGTATGGTAATTCTAATTTCTTAAAAGAATACTAGAAGTATTCAAACTTTCCATTGTGATATATAAACGTCATGTACAAGTTGGTAAAGAATGAGTCCCATTTGAGTTAGACCTTCCTGCACATTAAATTAAGGTCAGTAATTGGGCGGGTCTTTTATGTGCCCAAATGTTTGCAATAAGTTAACGTGTTGGAATTGTATGGCCTACTATTAACCATTTAATAATTCACTATTTTTGTTGACTAACCTACCATTACTCAATTAAGTATACTTGGACCATTAAAAAAATAGGTATACTTTATTGCGCTGACCCTAATAGAAACATGGCTAAACCACTGTCCATCACTAGTATAAAATTCATAACCAATTAGAATGGAAACCGAATAAGACGAAATTAAATAAGCACTAATTAATACAATTATCTGTCGATTATAACATCAAAAATTTATATTATTACATGAAATATTATTTAAAATATGGTTAAACAAATTCATTTCACTAAAAGTATAACCAATGGCTGATCCAGACAGTTTGAATAGGTGTGACCATCTACTAAAGTTATGACGAATATACACTGCAAAAAAAATCATATGATACATACTATAATGATTTATTTTGTACAGACGTTCCGTCTCATATTTTTTAAAAACATTATGTCTCATATTTCCGCACTAGTAGGACTTCATATGCAATAATGACATACCCCACATTTTTACTCTTTAAAAAAAAAAAACTATGGTTGTCTACTGCTACATTTGTTCTATACGGTTCTGTAACACCCCGAATTTCTAATCCTTTTTATTTACTAATATTAACCTACATGTCAGTGGAAAACCTAAGGGGGTGTTACCGCCGTATTTTCTTCTTGGAAATACCAGGCTGAATATCAACCAATATTAATACAATTACATTCTCAAATCTTAACATCCATTCAAGTCCTAACAGCAAGTGTAACAATGACTAAACTGAAGCACGATCGTTAACAAGTCCAATCCTGAAACTGATTCAATTCAAACTAAAACATAAATAACGAAGCCTCGCTCTAGCTTGGATTTCCTTCCCCATGCACATACACTTCATCTGAAAACAAAACATTTAGAAAAATATGAGATAATCTCAATAGCAGCCACACTTAACAGTCAAAACATGCACACAAATTCATTTCAAACCATTTTAGGGTTGGGGGGACAACACGAGCAGTTCAAGTATTTCAACATTCTTAACAGAACCATAAATTAATCCTAGCTCGCTTTATTCAATTTCAGGTTCACAAAGGTGAGCGACCCCCATGAGGTCTCATGGCCTGCGTTTGGGTTTAGAGCAGCCGCTTAACTTTAACCTGGCCCACCGTCAACTTAGACAGTTACCGCTTAACTATAACCTAGCCTACCGTCAATATGAACGGTTACCACTAACCTAGCCCACGACCATCCACAAGGAGGCACGTGGCCACTCACATGCATACACTTTATCCGGGGAAGGCTAGTGGGCTTCGAAACACAAAAGATATAACCCTTCAGTCTCACCCATTCAGCCAGTCTTTTACACATGCATAGTTAATATTGATCATTAACCTACATATCTTTCCCAACCTGACCCATTCTGGTCCCAAAACATTCCACATTATTTTTGCAACACAATCAGTCCCATGACCTACACATTCACTAATTTGACAAAACATTTCATCGTAAAACATAGGTACAATATCATTACACATTCACCCGAGAATATCTCTCGAACACCAACACAAAACACATTCAAAACAATCTTCAATTGTACTCACAAGTCACGTTTTTAAGAGATATTCGGGGGAGGGTTAGGGCATGATTGCTACCTAGTGAATCCTTAACTTACAGGCTTGGTTTCCTAGCTCGGCCTAATGATCCGTATCTTGATTCGGTTTTTGAAAAGAGATGATGGAATCTCTACTCACTCCAAAATCAAAATCAAAACTGAAGAGAGAGAGAGAGAGAGTGGGTGGCAGAGGCCGGTGGCGGCTGCGGCTGATGGCGGCGCTAGTTGGTGGCAGTGGCGCAAAGAGAGGGTGAAGAGAGAGAGAGAGAGAACGAGTGAGGGGAAAGGGAGAAGAGAGAGAGAACACGAGTGGGGGGGGTAGAGCTAGGGAGAAAAAAAGGATAGGGAGGGTTTGAGTGGGAGAGGGAGAGAGGGAAACCGAGGGTATACTCGGTGAGGCAGAGGGAGAGGTGATGGAGAGCCGGCGGGCGAAGAGAGAGAGTGGGTGTTTTAGGGTTGGGTTTAGGGTTTTTGGGAGGGAAAATACTCATTTAAAATCTTAAATAAATTAAAAAAAAATTAAACCTCCTTCCTTTCCCAAAATAGAAAACTTTGAAAAGAAAAGAAATATGAAAAACTATTTTTTTGCAATAACTTGATTTCACTTAAATAAGAAATTCTAGGTCGGTCCACACCCAAAAATAAATCTTCCCGCAAATGAATTTCCGGGGTTTTACAGGTTCTTCATACTTTGAAGTTGATACATATACTATGCCAAAATTGCAAAATGTTACAATTACCTCTTATTTACTAAAAATGTTGGTTACATAGGATAAATCAGTAGCGCCAAGTAATAGAACTAAAAAAAACAACATTAACCAATGAAGTGAACACGTCAAATATGAAATAAAATTACAAATAAGCAATTTCCACCATCTAATTGCACCAAAAGGGAAGAAAAATAACATCAAGTTTAAATTAATGATTAGTGCCAAGTTAAATAAAATTATGCACCAACAATACATTGCAGCTGAACAATTGAAAAAATCAATAATAACAATAAAAGAAAATTTAAGAGATTAGTATTAGATTAAATTAAAAAGTCTAACATCCACACAAGCGAGAGAGGGTGGGGGAGGGGGGAGAGAAAAAGAGAGAGACTTGGAAAAATGGAATGTAGTTTTGGATGAGAAGAGGAGATAAGAGAGATTTGGGTTTGGGTGTATTTAATTTTAATGTATTTTTCTATCAAATTCGAACTTATAACTTTATTTTATAATAATGAAAATTTACGAATAAAAAAGCAAGTTGAGGCAATTTATAAACTTCCACAATTCAATCATACCATTTTTTCTAAATTAATACATGATAATATAACTTTTAAGCCAAGAGAAGTGTCTTGTAGCCAGATATTTTCATTTCGCGAAGGGAAAAAATAGTGATAATGCCTTACTACCAGACACTTCTTAAGTGTCTTATTTTACCCAAAATTAGCACTTTACATGATTCAAAATCACCAAATTTTCAATAGTTACAGTAAATTATGACTTGTGAAGCTTTAGGTTTTGTCAGTTAGGCCGACGAGCACAAATGATACCCTAATCAAATCACTCATATCCACGAGTACATATTTTACGTGGTCTCATATAATTAAACATTTACGGATAAAAAAGTAATTTCATACAATATACAAGTGATAACGAAGTTGTATTGTACAATCATACTATTTTTCGTAATTCAATATATGATATAATTTTTAAGCAAAGACATATTAGTGGACCGTGTAAATGTTAAATAGGATAGATGATGTGGTAGGTGCATTCGTTAGAGCTTTCCGTGAAATAAATTTGTAAGGCATCAAGCATTTGATTGTATGCTCACTCTATCCATAGTCACTGGCAATATATATCATATTCATAGGAGTATTTACTCCCAACAGCATGTTGTACTCGTTATCCATATGTATTTGTTATACATACAAATTATAGTAGGTGCATACTGATGAGTTAGAACCGCAAGTACACGGCATAGTCGTAGTTAGCAACTGGCAAGTACAGCTCGTATCCACAGGAAGTTGTATTTCCAAGTACCAAAGTCAACTAAATCATCTCAAATTAGGCTGGACAAAAGGTGATAAAAATTAGAACTAACGTACTAAAACAAACAAAAAAAAAAAACTTCAATTGTGATTAAACCTAAAGATAAATCAACCAGTCGAGTCAAAGTCTCAGCCAAGTTATGATAGCAATTATAGATGATTAGTTGCACCAATAAAGCTCACGTAAGGACTTTTTCAAGGGTAAAAGGCTAGTTCAATTGTTCTAACGACTTAATTTCATGGAGTTCGCCCAATTATATTACAAGAGTAGCAATCCAGGATCTAGCTAGGATTCGAACTATTTTCAGGTGCAAACACTAGCTATCCTCCGTATCTTCACTAGACTAAAGACTTCACCGTTTACCACAAGTCAATTATCCGGAAACATGGATGTTCAAGGGTTTTATTTTCTATGAGTGGGGCTATAAAGCTAATGTGTCGGTGAGATATGAATTTTGATGCCTGCCAAGGATATATCAAGTAGTGATGTTGACTCTTTTCCGGTTTATTTTTTCCCCTTAATTATTTTAGTTTAAGAGGAAATTGTTGTTTATTTTTGAAATTTTTGTTATCCCTCTTTCTAATATTGCATCCAAATGGTATTAATGACCAACTTGTAATATGCAATAACAATGATTTTTTATTGTTCATCATTAAATGATGAATTTTTAATGAGATTAATAATGAAAAAGTATTTTCATTGTTACTAATATCTTTCAACGACAATCCATGTGGTTGTTAATACATGGTCATTAAAAAGTCATTTTCTAGTAGCAGGAGAAATATAAGATGGAACAAACCACAATCCATGTGAGTTACTGCAGTACCCCGTAAATTGAAATTGACAAAACATGAACGTTTAGGTGATCTCATTGATATTTTATCCATAATATTATTTATGATAAAGTTTTAAGAAAAGTAATTCTATCATGACTAGTTGATTTTTTTAGTACCATATTCATCTACATATGTTTACCTAAAATTCTGTAATAGAGCTAGAGCGTATATTTTTAAATATTTTTAAAATATCAAAATAGCTTTTCAATTATTGTAGGTAAGTTGGATGGATGTCTGAGAATTTACCTTTTTCTAAAGGTGATATAACGTGGGTTAGGCAGGTAAGTGAAAAGATTCTTGTTTCTTTCTTTTTTTTTTTTTAAATGACAACCTTCAATAGATTTGTGTTTCAAACATATGCAATCAATATTGGAATGTCATTATCATATCTATTCTTTGTGTCCATGTGATTTTATTCCCTTGAATGAACATAACTTTACATTTAGTATAATAATTTTATCAAACATGACAAATTGAGTGGCTGATAAAAGTCGGGTTTAGTATAATTCGATTTCAAGTAAATACGGGTTGGATGTATCTTGAACATGGGTAAAATATGGATGTGTGTTTTCTATTTTACACAGGTCTCTTGGAAATTGAATGTTATACCAAACGTATCATTGCTTATCGATTAAAAAAAGGCACCATTGCTTTCAATTTTTCTGATAGAAAAGTTTTGTGTAAAATTAAGCTCAAACTAAGCAAATACAAATATGTTATAATAGTAGTAATAATAGTAATAGTGTTGCACCCATATTTGACCTTATTTTAGCCCTTATTTGACCATTTTTCTCATAATTTTCATGCCGATTTTAGGTAAGGAAGGGTCAAATTCACCTCCTTCGATTCACAGTGTACTTATAATACGTTTTACCTTACTTGCAAGAGAAATCCTCGAATTTTGATAGAAAAAGAAGGTTTTGGGGATGAATTCAAGAAAGAATAGAGGTCCAACGAAGCCCCGAGCACCAAGGGAAGCAGAGTTGAAGGAAATAATAGAGCGCCCGGCCATGCAGCAGGAGGCAAGGTCGTGCCGCGGTGCCAGAAATGTGCATGGGGTGGCCGTGCCACCTAGCATGGCCTTGCGCAGTCTCGCTCGCCCGATGTTTCTATTTAAAGCCCCTTCGTGCGTTTTGTTGGGATCTCCCCGAGCTCTCCTTCCGCGACTTTTTGGGAGTTCCTAGATTAGGTTTAGCCAATTAAAACCACATTTGGAGGAATTAGATTAGGAAGATTAGGATTTGTTTTGGGTGTTTGGATCTAAACTTGTGGATTCTCAAGTTCATTTAATCAACATAAGTTTCCTCTTCTCTTTGTCTCTCTATTTTTGCATGTTTTGTTCTTGTTTTGATTATGTTTGATTTTTAGTTTTTGTCGTTAATCAGTTTATTAGATTTTGTTATTGCTTTAATTTCCTTGCTAGTTTATGTTTGTGTTCATGTTTGTGTGTTTAGTTGTATTTAGGTTTAATTGTATTTGTGATGCTTAGTTGTTAGTTTGTGTTGATTTGGATGGTGATTAGCCTCTTGATGGCTAATTGATCTTATTTAGGCCTTTACCCACCTTGTTTATACTTGAATTTAGAATTTTCTTTCATGCCCGCTGAGTATTTGATAAAATACTTGAAAGAGCTTTCATCTGTATTTTGGGGCATTCGACTTATGCTGAGAGGTGAGGTTGATTCTCTAGTGTGAGTAGAGAGAATAGTTGGGATTTGGACATAAAAATAGTCTCGATCGCTGGCTAGGTAAACGATTGTCAAACTTATAGTTTAATTGAGCTAATCCCATGAAAATAGGAGGTTAGAACAACTAGACTAGCTCATGACCCTTGAGAGAGGGATTGAGTGGTCTTTATGATGCAACCGATCGTCTCTGAATACTAGCATAACTTGGGAAGGTGAAGGCTCGACTTGATTAGTTGGTTCGTCTTAGATTCGATCACAACCCAAGTCCGTTTTGTTTGCTTGTTTTAGTAGTTTAGTTCCTCTTTCCTTTACCCTCTATCTTGCCTAGATCAATACGCAGGAGTTAACCTAGGTACTTGAAATACAACACCCTGTGGACGACACCCCGAGTATTTAATGATGCACATTGCACTTGGGGTTTATAAATATTAAAACTTCCCTAACATGTTTTTTGCGCCGTTGCCAGGGAGTTAGCGCTTTTCAATATCGCAGTTTACTTGAGCATTCGAGGCTAGGCCTTTAGAAAATCTTAAAAAAAAAAAGAAATCAAAAATTTAAAAAAAAATCAAGAGGGCTATTTTCCATTTACCTCAATTTGAGCATGAACCTCTTTGGCAATACTTGTCTAATTGAATGATTATCGTGCTTAATATGTGTTTTTTAAGTATGAAAAATGGAAAATATGCGATGTTATGCTTGAGCGGTAACACATGAGACTCGAGCCATCCTTGAGTCCATGTGGTATGGTGGTATGTCCTACTTAAATGTTGATGATATGTGGGATTTGTTTGAATCTTTAGCTTGGTATCAATGGCAATGTGAGAGAGCTAGGGATTCATTCCATCACTATTCTCCTTACCCTTATGATATGTGCTTTTATTGCCAATCTTTTGACCATGACGTGAATTCTTGCCCTTATTATGATGTTTCCGATGAATGTCATGCTAGGCTTGTTGCCATGATAGGGACAATGAGTAAGCAACATGAGCACTTTGTTAGTGAGATGAGGGAGAGTGGTTTATTGTACGAGATCGACCCTAGTCTACCTTGCCCTAGACTTGAGGCTAGTCTCAATGATGATTGTGAGTCTTCCCTTCCCCTAGAGTCTAATGTTGTTGATGATGTACTTTTGACTGATCTAGGGAAAGCATTTGACCATCCCTTGGCCTCCTTGTCATCTGTTGCTCCATCCTTTTATAGCACACCTACAGACACTAGTGATTAGTGACTCAATCTTACTTGCTTCTCCCATTCCTTTAGCTCAGTCCATGGGGTTAGAGATGGGCGAGACTGCTCGGGGTGATGCTAGTTCTATGGAGGATGATTTCCCTACTTGGTCGAAAGAGCCAACCTTGGTTGAGTCACATCTTGAGGAGGCTCCTTTCGAGGAGTTGTGCGATGATAGTTTGGTGGTTTATGCCGCTCCTACCATTGAGAATATCGACCCAATTTGCATCGAGCCACTTGACTCGCCCCCCATTTCATCGGCCTTACTTCCCACCACCCCTTCTCGCTTGCGTGCAATCCATGTGTCCCTATGTGACATTAGCGGGTACAATCCTTCGTTTGACCCTTATTGTGCTTACCTGGAGGACTTGTCTAGGAAGATCATGTGGAGTACTTTCTTTGATTATGCTTTTGATTTTCCTACGGCTTTCGATGAGTTTGAGAGGGCACTTACTTTCTTCACCATGATCTTATTAGTGTTCTCTTACTCACATCCTTTTGAGATGCATGCAACAATGCATGACAAGCTCATATGAGCTTTGACGGTGTCCGAGTTGAAGCTGCGAGTCTTGAGAGACAAGGAATGGCTGATGCTCCTTGCGACCTTGTAGCATAGCTTGGGTACATTCAGTGCCCGCCTGGTATACTCATTCTGACTCTTCTCCCTTCTTTTTATTTTCTTTCTTTTCGTTTTTGTTTAGTTGTGGATATTAGGTTGTGTTTAGTTATGGATATTAGGCTGTGTTTTTGTTGGTGATCATTTTGAGGTGAAATTTGGATGATCCACTGATGGTTATGATCACCCTTTTTGTGTTTTTGTGGATATTTGTGTTTTGTAATTGGTGGTGTTGTTGGATTGGTATATATTTGTTTTTGATGGTTAGTTTTGTATATATGTATGGTCTTGTAGTTGATTGGGCGAGATTGTGTATTTGGGGGAGTGTATTAGCTTGTGTATATGTGTGTAGGTTTAGTGTTTTTGTGTGATTTTGTTTTCTTTGTTTTTGTGTGTTTTTAAGGTGGCAGTGATTCCTTGGCTCCCAATGAGGACACTGTGAGATTTAGGTGTGGGGATGGAGTCACATACCCTTTTGTGTTTATTTTCGGGGTCACATACCCTTTTGGGATTATTTTTTGTGAAAATTTCTCAAGTTTTCGATTTTTGTATAGTTTTCTTGCTAGCTTTGGGGAAGCTCCATACTATTCTGATCAGCTTAAATCCCCTGTGCTTCAACTATTAGCTCGTATGTAAGTATGATGTGCATGATAGATTTTCGCCCTCAATGTGTCATTCTAGGCCCTAATTCTAACCCCAATTGTTCATTGTCGATATGTAATTGAATCCTCATTTATACGATCATTATTATCTTGGGGTCTAAGTCTTCCACAATTGACTCTCCCACTTGTGTTATACACAGTTACTTTGGTTTTTATTTGCATTTAAAAAAAAAATGAAAAAAAGAAAAAAAAAATCAGGAATGACAATTATCCCTTTGAGGCATGAACTACTGGGCGTTACCCTTTGAGACAATACCGCTACTGGGTGTTACGCTTCGAGGCAATACTGCTACTGGAAAAGCTTGCTTTTTGTGTTAATAAGTCAATAATGCACTTTTTGTTAGTTAAGTGGGAGTGAGTTTAATTATGGTAAGCCTAAGTCCTTGGATGATGATACACTGGTACACTAAGTACTAGGATGGATTCAAAGTTTTGATGTATAGTGGGGTGAAAAGTTGGTATTTCGATGTCACCATGGGGATAGAGACTCTTGAGGTGTCCATTATGTCGATATACGGGCTAATATATTTGTTACAAGGGTGATTTGGCTTATTAGAACTTTTACAACTTTCTCTCTTGTACAGATTTGTGCTTTGCTTGTAATCCCAAAAAGATTTTCTATTTTTCTTTCTCGTTTTATTTTTCTTTTTCAAGATTTTATGGGTATATCTTCTGTAAACCCTCATGAGACCTCACTCATCCACTTGGGGGAACCAAGGGTGTTTAAAGGGCTTGTTATGATGGAGTCCCCACCAACCAAGACAAGGAAGAAGGTCCAACAAGGTCCTTTGCAAACTCCAAAGTCCGAGCAATGGCTCATATTTTGGAGAAGAACCAAATTGAAGTAACCGGGTTGCACGGCTAGAATGTGCCCGGTATTGTTCATCTCATTACTTATGCTACATTGTGGCTTAAGTTTGATATTTTTACATTTTTGGATTCCTCATGATGTCTACTTTCAGGTTCAAGCATTAAATTCTAATCATGCACAACCATAGTGAAGTGATCAAGGCATTTTGTCCAACCTGCCAGTTTTGGTCCAAAACTGCATGGTTAGATGTTTTAGTGGAATTCTTCTACTTAAACATGATTTAACCTTGATTTCTTTGCAGGGGGGTTTGTACACACCCTAAGGTTTCCCTCGATGGCCTGAAATCAGAATCATGACCATTTTTGGTTAGGTTTAAAGAAATCACAAAACCGGGTAATTTTTGCTCCTAAAACCTAGTTTGCAGTAGCTCAGTCTTTTCCTTCATCCATGGGTTTCCTTTGCTGTTTGCTTGCTTGCTAGCTTCACACACTCTTCAAGATGTCTAGAAACACAATCATAAGCTACAAGGTTCAACATTTTGGGAAGAGGAACCATTGATAAGCAAAAGGAAGGCGAAGATGTCTCTTTGCCCATATTGGCTAGCCGAAAAGCAACATCACTTTACGGCTGCTTTCATTTTCTTTTCCTAGTACTCTGATTGTATTAGGATTAATAACATGTAATTAAGGTTGTAAATATCATTTGTCTTACTTTCCTTTTCATTTTGATTGTAATTAGATTAAGCTAAGTGAGTTAGTATTCTGTTTAGTGCTAACCATGAGGATTTGCTTAAGTTAACATGTTTCCTCCTTAGGAAGGACACCTCAGCAGCTAGCTTGCTTGCTTAGGTGCTAGCTAGGCTTGTACTAAGAATGTAACTCACGACCATTGGCATTTCATTACTCACTTGAATCAAAAATTAGATTGAGAGCATTTTGCTTTCACACACTCAAAACACTTCACTTACTTATTCTTAATTTGGTCGATTAAGGTGGTGATCAAGTAAGTCCTAATCTTTGTTTAAGTGGTGATTTTGTATCTTAATCACAGTTTAGGGACCCTAAACTAGAGTTTGGTAGTGTTTCTATATCCAAACAAAGGTTTAGAACTATTATTCTCTATTGATTATCCCACGGGTTTGCTTAAGCTTAACTAGAATTCAGTTTACTAAACCGCGAGTAATTGAATTCTAGATTGAGTTTTCATTCATTCCCTTCAAGATACATTATATTTGGTATCAGAGCTTAGGTTTCTTCTTGGTCTGGTACGTCCATCCCTTCCAGAATTTGTTCATTCATCCATTCCCATACACAATTCTAGTTTGAGTGCAAACACAATCCGTGAGCAATATGAGTTCAACAAGCATGACTTTGGAAGAGAAGTTTAAAACCTTAATGAGGCAGAATGAGTTGTTGGCTAAGAATATTCAAGAGGATACTCAACGAAACCAAGAAACTCAAGCACAAAATGAGTATCTAAGAAAGTAACTTGGTACGGTTTTGAAGCAAAAGCAAAAAATGAGTGAAGAAACCTTTCAATCTCAACCAAGAAGGCAAGAACAAGTCTTTAGTCATGAAGTTGATTCATCTAGTGAGGATGAACCAATTAGAATGAAAAGGGCATAACCACGAATGCAAGCAAATACCAACAATTTCAAAGTTAAAGTTCCTAAATTCGAAGGTAAGCTTGATCCTGAAGAATTTCTTGATTGGTTGCATACTATTGAGAGGGTTTTTGAGTATAAAGATGTTCTTGAAGATAAGAAGGTCAAGTTAGTAGCCTTAAGACTAAGAAAGTATGTGTCTTTGTGGTGGACAAACTTAAGTGCTAAACGGGTTAGAGAAAGAAAGCCTAGAATCCGTACGTGAAAAAAGATGAAATCTAAGCTTAAGGCTAGATTTCTTCCTCCTACCTACGTGCAAGATTGTTCTTCTTAACTCCATAACCTTACTCAAGGCAGCATGAGTGTTGAAGAGTACACACGTGAGTTTGAGAAACTTTTAATCAAGTGTGATATCCAAGAACCTGAAGAGAAAACTATAGTTAGATACTTAGGAGGCCTTGATCCTAGGTATTCTAATGTGGTAGAATTGCAAGCTTATACATCCTTTGATGATGTTTGTGTGCTGGCTCACAAGGTGGAGTAGCAAAAGAAGGTAAGGCAGCCATTTAAACCCCAAAATTAGAAACCATACACCTGGAACCAATCTTTTAACAAGGGCAATTCCAATCCCATTTCCAAGCCACAAAATCCATCCCCTTCCTTTCCACAAAGAACTCCAGCTCCACAAAAGATCCAAACTCCTCAAAATAGGCCTAATCCCAATCCCATAAGCAATAGAAGATGTTTTAAATGCTAAGGACTTGGGCATATAGCCTCGGACTGTCCAAACCATAAGGTGATTACCTTGTCCAAATGGTCAGCCATGAAGGAGGTTTTTAAAGAGGAAGAAATTGAAGATGAAAGTAAGCATGAACTTGAGGAAACTCAAGAGGAGGTCGTGGAAGAGGCTGATGAAGGAGAACTCTTGGTTTTGAGAAGAGTTCTAAGCAATCAAAAGGAAGTAAAAGATAAACAAAGAGAGAACATATTTCATACCCGTTGTACTGTCCAAGGGAAAGTGTGTTCTTGGATTATTAATGGTGGGAGCTGTGCAAATGTAGTTTCTCTAAGCATGATTAAGAAACTAGGATTGCAAAAAATGACTCATCCACATCCATACAACATCCAGTGGTTGAATCAAAGTAAGCGAATTTAAGTGAACTCTTGGTGTTTGATTTCTTTCTCCATTGGAAAGAACTATCAAGATGAGTTATGGTGTGATGTTATTCCTATGGATGCGTGTCACATGCTTTTAGGAAGACCATGGCTGTATGACCGTAAGATTATACATAATGGTTACCTAAATACCTATTCTTTTATCAAGGATGGCAAGAAGATTACCCTAGCTCATTTATCCTCGTCTAAACTCCATGAAATCAAGCCTCAAAACAAACCCAAGCAAGCTGATTTGCTTCTGTCCGTGAGTGAACCCATATTAAAGGCTTCCCAACATGAGTTTAAAGCCTTTAAGAGTGGATATTAAGCATTCAAGATGAATCAGCAAGTCCTTTACCCACTCACCCTGTAGCCAAAGCACTCATCCAAAATTTCTGTCATTTGTTTCCTAAGGAGATACGTACGGGTTTGCCTCCTAAAAGGGACATTCAGCACCACATTGATCGTATTCCAGGTTCCATCCTACCAAACAAGCCTACTTATAGGATGAATCCAAAAGACACCATGGAGATACAAAAACAAGTTGAAGAGTTGAAAACCAAAGGCTTAATATGTGAGTCTTTGAGTCCTTGTGCCATTCCAGCTCTTTTGGTGCCCAAGAAGGATGGTGGAATGAGAATGTGTGTGGACATCAGGGCCATTAATAGGATTATAATCAAGTATAGGTATCCTACACCTAGACTCAAAGACATGTTAGATGAGTTGTATGGCTCTAAAGTGTTCTCTAAGATTGATCTTCGAAGTGGTTACTACCAAATCAGAATTAGAGAAGGTGATGAATAGAAGACAGCTTTCAAAACTAAAGAAGGGCTTTATGAATGGTTGGTAATGCCCTTTGGTCTTTCAAATGCACCTAGTACTTTCACGAGGTTGATGAACCAAGTGTTCAGGCCGTACATAGGGAAGTTTGTGGTAGTATACTTTGATGATATTCTGATTTATTTCGAGGATGAATATGAACATCAAGATCACTTAACTCAAGTAATGCTTGTTCTGGAACGTGAGAAGCTATTTGGTAACCTTAAGAAATGTGCTTTCTTTACTCTTGAAGTTACATTTCTAGGTTATATTATTACTGGAGATGGCATAAAAGCAGATGAGAGCAAAGTTGAAGCAATTCCGTCATGGCCAGTTCTAAGGAGTATTCATGATGTCCGAGCTTTCCATGAGTTAGCTTCATTCTATAGGAGATTCATTCGTGGTTTTAGCACCATTATGGCTCCTATGACTGAAGTTATCAAAGGTACATCATTTGTGTGGACACTAAAAGCTCAATATGTCTTTAAAGAAATCAAGACAAGACTTACTCAAGCACCAGTTCTATCCTTGCCGTGCTTTAGGAAGGTCTTTGAAGTGGAATGTGATGCCTCTGGAGTTGGCATAGGTGGTGTTCTTATTTAGGAAGGTAAACCTCTAACCTTCTTTAGTGAGAAGCTTTGTGATTCAAGAAGAAAATACTCCACCTATGATAAGGAGTTTTATGCCATTGTGAGGCATTTAGAGACTTGGAATCATTATCTAATTACAAGTGAGTTTATCTTACATTCTGACCATGAAACTTTGAAGTACATTCAAGGCCAACATAAGTTGAACTCACGGCATGCCAAGTGGGTTGAGTTTCTCTAATCATATCATTTTACAATTAAGCACAGATCTGGAAAACTCAAGCGAGGTGTAGATACTATATCTCGGAGGTATCTTCCTTTATTTCAACTAGATGCTTGTGTACTTGGTTTTGAGCATCTAAAAGCTTTGTATGATGAGGATGAAGACTCTAGGGAGTTGTATGTTGATTGTTCCAAGCACCCCAAAGGAAACTTTTTGATTCAGGAGGGATTTCTATTCAAGGGTACACGGCTGTGTGTACGAAAGTGTAGCACAAGGGAACTTCTAATCAGGGAAGTTCATAGAGGTTCTCTACTGGTCACTATGGAGAGAACAAGAGACTCACTATGCTAAGGGAGCACTACTACTAGCCAACCATGGAGAGAGATGTTCAAGATATACTAAAGAGGTGTCAGACTTGTCAAGTGGCCAAAAGTCACTCCTTACCCCACGGCCTATACACGCCTCTACCTATTCCTGTTACACCTTGGGTTGATGTAAGTATGGACTTTATTCTTGGACTGCCTAGGACCCAAAGGAACAAGGATTTTATCTTTGTTGTGGTAGATAGGCTTTCTAAAATGTCTTATTTCACTCCATGTAACAAGACTAACGATGCTACAGATATTGCTGAGTTACATTTCAGGGAAGTGGCAAGATTACATGGTATTCTTAGGTCCATTGTTTCTGATAGGGATACTAAGTTTTAAAGCCATTTCTAGATTATATTGTGGAAGAAGTTAGGTACTAAACTCAAGTATAGTACTACTTGTCATCCATAAACTGATGGGTAAACTGAGGTCACTAATCGAACCTTAGGAACACTTCTAAGGACTTTGATTAAACCTCATGCCAAAGCCTGGGATTTGCTTTTACCCCATGCAGAGTTTGCTTATAATAAGGCACCAAGCATGGCTACTCGTCTATCACCATTCAAGGTGGTCTATAGGATTGATTGTATTAGTCCACTTGATCTCACACCATAGCCATTAGATCAACAGCCAAGTGCGGATGCAGCTGCAAGGGTGGAAGAAATGCCGAAGATTCATGAGTTGGTAAGGAGCAGAATAGAGAAAACTAATACATCATATCAAGCTCAAGCCAACAAGCATAAGAAGAAGGTGGTGTTTCAACCTGGAGACCTCGTGTGGATTCACCTAAGAAAGGAGAGATTTTCTTCCAAAAGGAAGAACAGGCTCATACCAAGGGTTGATGGTCCATTTGAGGTAGTTAAACGTATAAATGACAATGCTTATAAGGTTGATTTGCCAGGTGACTATGGAGTTTTAGCCATATTTAATGTAGCTGATTTGAGTGCTTACCAAGCCGATGATTACCTTGCTGATTTGAGGATCAAATCTTCTCAACAAGGGGAGGATGATGAGTCCCCACCAACCAAGACAAGGAAGAAGGTTCAACAAGTCCAACAAGGTCCTTTGCAAACTCCAAAGTCCAAACAATAGCTCAAATTGTGGAGAAGAGCCAAACTGAAGTAACCGGGCTGTATGGCCAGAATGTGCCTGATTTTGTTCATCTCATTACTTAAGCTAATTGTGGCTTAAGTTTGATATTTTTTACATTTTTGGATTCCTCATGATGTCTACTTATAGGTCCATCATTAATTCCAATCATGCACAACCGAAGTTAAAAGATCAAGGCATTTTGTCCAACCTGCTAGTTTTGATCCAAAACTGTACGGTTAAATGTTTTAGTAGAATTCTTCTACTTAAACATGATATAACCTTGATTTCTATACGGGGGGGGGGTTTGTACACACCCTAAGGTTTCCCCCCATGGCCTGAAATTAGAATCATGACCATTTATGATTGGGTTTAAAGAAATCTGAAAATTGGGTAATTTTTGCTCCTAGAACCCGGTTTGCAGCAGCTCGGCCTTTTCCTTCATCCGTGGGTTTCCTTTGCTGTTTGCTTGCTTGCTAGCTTCTCACACTCTTCAAGATGTCTAGAAACACAATCATAAGCTAGAAGGTTCAGCATCTTAGGAAGACGAACCAACGAGAAGCAAAAGGAAGGAGAAGATGTTCTTTGCCCGGATTGGCTAACCGAAAAGCAACATCACTTTACGGCTGCTTTCTTTGTCTTTTCCTAATATTCTAATTGTATTAGGCTTAATAACATGTAATTAAGGTTGTAAACATCATTTATCTTGCTTTCCTTTTCATTTTGATTGTAATTAGATTAACCTAAGTGAGTTAGTATTCTGTTTAGTGCTAATCGTGAGGATTTACTTGAGTTAACACGTTTCCTCCTTAGGAAGGAAACCTCAGCAACTAGCTTGCTTGCTTAGGTGCTAGCTAGGCTTGTACTAAGAATGTAACTCACGGCCATTAGCATTTCATTACTCACTTGAATCAAAAATCAGATTGAGAGCATTTTGCTTTCGTACACTCAAAATACTTCGCTTGCTTATCCTTAATTTGGTTGATTAAGGTGGTGATCAAGTAAGTCCTAATCTTTGTTTAAGTGGTGTTTCTGTATCTTAATTAAAGTTTAGGGACCCCAAACTAGAGTTTAGTGGTGTTTTTGTATCCAAACAAAGGTTTAGAACTATCATTCTCCATTGATTATCCCACGGATTTGCTTAAGCTTAACTAGAATTCAGTTTACTAAACCGTGAATACTTGAATTCTAGATTGAGTTTTCATTCATTCCCTTCAAGATGCATCATGTTACATATGCTAAATGCAACCGTGATTCCTACGAAAATGAGCTAGTTGTTTAGTTTAATTTTTTATTTTTCGTTTTGCTCGAGGACAAGCAAAAGATAGGAGGGGGTACTTGTTGCTCCTATATTTGACCTCATTTTGGCCCTTATCTGATCCATTTTTCTCATGGGTTTCATGTCAAATTTAGGTGAGAAAGGGTCAAATTCACCTCCTTCGATTCATATTGTGCTTATAATATGTTTTACCTTACTTGTAGGAGAAGTTCTCAGATTTTGATAGAAAAAGAAGGTTTTAGAAATGAATTCAAGGAAGAATAGAGGTCCGACGAAGCCCCGAGCACCGAGGGAAGCAGAGCTAAAGGAAATAGTAGAGCGCTCGGCTATGCAACAGGAGGCAAGGCCGTGTCGCCGTGCCAAAAATGTGGCACAGGGTGGCTGTGCCACTTGGCACGGCCGTGCGCTGCCTCTCCATGCTCGCCCACCCAATTTTTTCATTTAAAGCCCCTTCGCGCGTTTTGTTGGGATCTCCTCGGGCTCTCCTTCCCCGACTTTTTGGGAGTTCTTAATCTAGGGTCATCCAATAAAAAGCCCATTTGGGGGAATTAGATTAGGAATATTAGGATTTGTTTTGGTTGTTTGGAGTCAAACTTGCGGATTCTCAAGTTCATTCAATCAACATAAGTTTCCTCTTCTCTTTCTCTCTCTATTTTTGTATGTTTTGTTCTCATTTTGATTATGTTTGATTTTTAGTTTTTGTTGTTAATTCATGCTTATTAGTTTGTTAGATTTTATTGTTGCTTTAATTTCCTTGCTAGTTCATGTTTGTGTTCATGTTTGTGCATTTAGTTGTAATTAGGTTTAATTGTATTTGTGATGCTTAGTTGTTATTTTGTGTTGATTTGGATGGTGATTAGCCTCTTAATGGCTAATTGATCTTGTTTGGGCTTTACCCCCTTGTTTAAGCTTGAATTTAGCATTTTCTTTCATGCCCGCCAAATGTTCGATGAATTGCTTGAAGGAGCTTTCATCCGTGTTTTGGGGCATTCGACTTATACTGAGAGGTGAAGTTGATTGTCTAGTTTTGGTGAAGAGAATAGCTGGAATTCAGAAATTAAAATAGTCTCGATCGCTGGCTAGGTCAAAGGTTGTTAATCTTGTAGTGTAATTGAGCTAATCTCATGAAAATAGGAGGTTAGAACAATTAGACTAACTCATGATTCTTGAGAGAGGGCTTGGGTGGTCTTTATGATGTAACTGATCATCTTTGAATACTAGCATAGCTTGGGGAGGTGAAAGCTCGACATGATTAGTTGATTCGTCTTAGATTCGATCACAACCCAAGTCTGATTTTTTTGCTTGTTTTAGTAGTTTAGTTTCTCCTTCCTTCACCCTCTATCTTGCATAGATTGATGCGCTCTTGTTAACCTTAGTACTTGAAACACAACTCCCTGCAGACGACACTTCGAGTACTTAAGGATGCACCTTGTACTTGGGGTCTATAAATATTAAAACTTCCCTAACAAGTTTTTGGCGTCGTTGCCGGGGAGTTGGTGCTTTTCAATATCGCGGTTTACTTGAGCATTCGAGGCTAGGCCTTTAGAAAATCCAAAAAAAAATTTAAAAAAAATTTGAAAAAAATCAAGATGACTATTTTCCATTTAGCTCAATTTGAGCATGAACCTTTTCGCTAATACTTGTCTAAATTGACTGATTATCGCGCTCAATATGTACTTTTTGAGTATGAAAAATGGGAAATATGTGAGGTTGTGCTTAAGGGGATAACACATGAGACTTGAGCTATCCTTGAGTCCATGTGTTATGGTGGTATGTAACACTTCAATGTTGATGATATGTAGGATTTGTTTGAATCTTTGGCTTGGTATCGATGGCAATGTGAGAGAGCTAGGGATTCATTCCATCAGTATTCTCCTCACCCTCATGACATGAGCTTTTATTGCCAATCTTTTGACCATCCCGTGAATTCTTGTCCTTATTATGATGTTTTCGATAAATGTCATACTAGACTTGCCATGATAGGGACAATGAATAAGCAGCATGAGCACTTTATTAGTGAGATGAGGGAGTGTGATTTATTGCACGAGACCGACCCTCGTTTACCTTGCCCTTGACTTAAGGCTAGTCTCTATGATGATTGTAAGTCTTTCCTTCTCCTAAAGTCTAATGTTGTTGATGATGCACTTTTGACTGACCTAGGGGAAGCGTTTGACCATCCCTTGGCCTCCTTGTCATCTGTTGCTCCATCCTTTTATAGCACACCTACGGACACTAGTGTTAGTGACTCGATCTTACTTGCTTCTCCCCTTTCTTTAGCTTAGTCCATGGGGTTAGAGATGGGCGAGACTTCTTGGGGTGATGCTAGTTCTATCGAGGATGATTTCCCTACTTGATCGAAAGATACCTTGGCTAAGTCACATCTTAAGGGAGCTCCTTTTGAGGAGTTGTGTGATGATAGTTTGGTGGTTAGTGTCATTCCTAGCATTGAGTATATCGATCCAATTTGTATCGAGCCACTTGACTTGCCCCCTATTTCATCCCCCTTACTTTCCACCACCCCCTCTCACTTGCGTGCATTCCATGAATCCCTGGGTAACATTAGCGAGTATGGTCCCTCCTTTGACCCTTATTATGCATACCTAGAGGATGTGCCTAGGAAGATCACGTGGAGTGCTTTCTTTGATTGTGCTTTTGATTTTCTTACGGCTTTTGATGAGTTTAAGAGGGAACTGACTTTCTTCACCATGATCTTATTATTGTTCTCTTACTCACATCCCTTTGAGATGCATGCAACAGCACATGACAAGCTCTTACCAGCTTTGATGGCATTCGAGTTAAAGCCGCGAATCTTGAGAGATAAGGAGTGGCTGATACTCCTTGTGCCCTTGTGGCATAGCTTGGGTACATTCAGTACCCGACCTGGTATGCTCGTTGGTATACTCATTCTAACTCTTCTCCCTTATTTTTATTTTCTTTATTTTCCTTTTTGTTTAGTTGTGGATATTGGGTTGTGTTTAGTTGTGGATATTAGGATGTGTTTTTGTTGGTGATCATTTTGAGGTGAAATTTGGTTTATCCATTGATGGATATGATCACCCTTTTTGTGCTTTTGTGGATATTGGTATTTTGTAATTGGTGGTGTTGTTAGATTGGTGTATATTTGTTTTTGGTGGTTAATTTTGTATATGTGTGTGGTCTTGTTGCAGAGTGGGTGAGATTGTGTTTTTGGGGGAGTGGTTTAGCTTGTGTATATGTGTGTGGGTTTAGTGTTCTTGTGTGATTTTGTTTTCTTTATTTTTGTGTGTTTTTGAGGTGGTAGTAACTCATTAGCTTCCAATGAGAACATTGTGATATTTAGGTGTGGGGGCAGGGTCACATACCCTTTTGGGATTATTTTTTGTGAAAATTTCCCCATTTTTTAATTTTTGTATAGTTTTCTTGCTAGCTTTGGGGAAGCTCCATGCTATTCTGATCAGCTTAAATCCCCTGTGCTTTGACTATTAGCTTGTATGTAAGTATAAAGTGCATGATAGATCTTGGTCCTTAGTGTGTCATTCTAGGCTCTAATTCTATCCCTAATTGTTCATTATCTACGTATAATCCAATCCTTATTTATACCATAATCGTTATCTTAGGGTCTTAGTCTTCCATGATTGGCTCTCCCATTTATCTTATACACGGTTACTTTGGGTTTTGTTTGCATTTTAAAAAAAATAAAAAATAAAAAATAAAAAAATAAAAATCAGGAATGACAATTATCCCTTTGAGGCATGAGTTATTGGGCGTGACCCTTTGAGGCAATACCGCTACTGGGTGTTACCCTTTGAGGCAATACTGCTACTAGAAAGGTTTGGTTTCTATCTTAATAAGTCAATAATATAGTTTATGTCAGTCAAGTGAGATTGAGTTTAATTACGGTAAGCCTAAGTCGTTGGATGATGACACACTAGCGCACTAAGCACTTGGATGGATTCAAAGTTTTGATGCACAGTAGGGTGAAAAGTTTGTGCTTTGATGTCATCCATGGAGATAGATATTCTTGATATGTACATTATATCTATACGCGGGCTAATATCTTTGTTACAAGGGCTATTTGGTTGGTTACAACTTTCACAACTTTTTCTCTTGTACATATTTGTGTATTGTTTGTAAACCCAAAAAGATTTTCTATTTTTCTGTCTCTTTTTATGTTTCTTTTTCAAGATTTTATGAGTATATTTTCTGCAAACTCTCACAAGACTTCACTCGTCCACTTGGGCGAACTAGGGGGTTAAAGTGCTTGTTACATATGCTAAATGTAACTGTAATTCCTGCAAAAGTAAGTTACTTGTTTAGTTTAGTTTTTTATTTTTCATTTTGCTTGAGGACAAGTAAAAGATAGGTGTGGAGGTATTTGTTGCACCTATATTTAATCTCATTTTAGCCCTTATTTGATCCATTTTTCTCATGGTTTTCATGCCGACTTTAGGTCAGAGGAAGGGTTAAATTCACCTCCTTCGATTCATATTGTGCTTATAATGTGTTTTACCTTACTTGTAGGAGAAATCCTCGGATTTTGATAGAAAAAGAAGGTTTTAGGAATGAGTTCAAGGAGGAATAGAGGTTTGATGAAGCCCCGAGCACCGAGAGAAGCAGAGCTGAAGGAAACAGCAGAGCGCACGACTATGTAGCAGGAGGCAAGGCCGTGCCGCCGTACCAGAAATATGGCACGGGGTGGCCGTGCCACCTCAGCACGAGGTAGCCGTGCCACTTGCCACTCCCGTGTGCCGCCTCTCCCCGCTCGCACGGCCGATTTTTCTATTTAACGCCCTGTTGGGGCATTTTGTTGGGGTCTCGCAGGGCTCTCCTTCCGCCACTTTTTGGGAGCTCTTAGCTTAGGTTTAGTCAATAAAACGCCCATTTGGGGGAATTAGACTAGGAAGATTAGGATTTGTTTGGTTGTTTGGATTCAAACTTGCGAATTCTCAAGTTCATTTAATTAACATAAGTTTCCTCTTCCCTTCCTCTCTCTATTTTTGTATGTTTTGTTCTTGTTTTGATTATGTTTGGTTTTCAGTTTTTGTTGTTAATTCATGCTTATTAGTTTGTTAGATTTTGTTATTGCTTTAATTTCCTTACTAGTTCATGTTTCTGTTCATGTTTGTGTGTTTCGTTGTAGTTAGGTTTAATTGTATTTGTGATGCATAGTTGTTAGTTTGTGTTGGTTTGGATGGTGATTAGCTTCTTGATGGCTAATTGATCTTGTTTATGCCTTTACCCACCTTGTTTATGCTTGAATTTAGAGTTTTCTTTCATACCTGCCAAGTGTTCGATGAAATGCTTGAAAAAGTTTTCATTCGTGTTTTGGGCATTAGACTTATGCTGAGAGGTGAGGTTAATTGTCAAGTGTGGGTAGAGAGAATAGCTAAGATTCGGACATGAAAATAGTCTCGATTGCTGGCTAGGTCAAGGGTTGTTAATCTTATAGTTTAATTGAGCTAATCTCATGAAAATAGGAGGTTAGAACGATTAGAGTAGCTCATGACCCTTGACAGAGGGCTTGGGTGGCCTTTATTATACAACCGATCATCTCTAAATACTAGCATAACTTGGGATGGTGAAGGCTTGACTTGATTAATTGGTTCGTCTTAGATTCAATCACAATCCAAGTTCGTTTTGTTTGCTTATTTTCATAGTCTAGTTCCTCCTTCCTTCACCCTCTATCTTGCCTAGATCAATACGCTCGAGTTAACCTTGGTACTTAAAACACAACTCCTTACAGACGACATCTCGAGGACTCAAAGATGCCCCTTGCACTTGGGCTTTATAAATATTAAAGCTTCCCTATCAAGTTTTTGGTGCTGTTACTGGGGAGTTGGTGCTTACTATAGCATTCAAGGCTAGGCCTTTAGAAAATTCAAAAAGAAAATTCAAAAATCAAAAATTTGAACAAAAACAAGATGGTTATTTTTCATTTACCTCAATTTGAGTATGAACCTTTTTGGCAATACTTGTCTAGATTGAATGATTATCGTGCTCAATATGTGCTTTCTGGGTATGAAAAATGGGAAATATACGATTTTATGCCTGAGGGAATAACACATAATACTCGAGTCATCTTTGAGTCCATGTGTTATGATAGTATGCCACACTTAAATGTTAACGATATATGGGATTTGTTTGAATCTTTGGCTTGGTATCAATGGCAATGTGGGAGAGTTAGGGATTCATTCCATCACTATTCTCCTTGCCCTTATGATATGTTCTTTTATTGCCAATCTTTTGACCATGACGTGAATTCTTGTCCTTATTATGATGTTTACGATGAATGTCATGCTAAGCTTGACGCCATGATAGGGACAATAAATAAGCAACATGAGCACTTTGTTAGTGAGATGAGGAGAGTGGTTTATTGCACAAGACCGACCCTAGTCCACCTTGCCCTAGACTTGAGGTTAGTCTCTATGATGATTGTGAGTCTTCCCTTCCTCTAGAGTCTAATGTTGTTGATGATGCACTTTTGATCGACCTAGGGGAAGCATTTGACCATCCCTTGACCTCCTTGTCATCTGCTGCTCTATCCTTTTCTAGCACACCTATCAACACTAGTGTTAGTGACTCGATCTTACTTGCTTCTCCCATTCCTTTAGCTCAGTCCATGGGGTTAGAGATGGGCGAGACTGCTCGGGGTGATGCTAGTTCTATGGAGGATGATTTCCCTACTTGGTCGAATGAACCTACCTTGGTTGAGTCACATCTTGAGGAGGCTCCTTTCGAGGAGTTGTATGATGATAGTTTGGTGGTTGGTGCCGCTCCTAGGATTGAGTATATCGATCCAATTGCATCGAGCCACTTGACTTGCCCCCCATTTTATCCCCCTTACTTCCCACTACCCGTCTCACTTGCGTGCATTTTCTGCGTCTTTAGGTGACATTAGCGGGTATAATCCTTCCTTTGGCCCTTATTGTGTATACCTAGAGGACGTTTCTAGGAAGATCACATAGAGTACTTTCTTTGATTATGCTTATGATTTCGTACGGCTTTTGATGAGTTTAAGAGGGCACTGACTTTCTTCACTATGATCTTATTAGTGTTTTCTTTCTCACATCATTTTGAGATGCATGCAACAGCGCATGACAAGCTCCTACGAGTTTTGACGGCATCCAAGTTGAAGCCACGAGTCTTGAGAGACGAGGAGTGACTGATGCTCATTGCGCCCTTGTGGCATAGTTTAGGTACATTCAGTGCTCAACCTGGTATACTCGTTCTAACTCTTCTCCCATCTTTTTATTTTCTTTCTTTTCCTTTTTGTTTAGTTGTGGATATTAGGTTGTGTTTAGTTGTGGATAATATGTTGTGTTTTTTTTTGTGATTATTTTGAGATGAAATTTGGTTGATCCATCGATGGCTATGAACTCCCTTTTTGTATTTTTATGGATATTTGTGTTTTGTGATTGGTGGTGTTGTTGGATTGGTATACATTTGTTTTTGATGGCTAGTTTTGTATATACGTGTGGTCTTGTAGCTGATTAGGTGAGATTGTGTTTTTGGGGGAGTGTGTTAGCTTGCGTATATGTGTGTAAGTTTAGTGCTCTTGTGTGATTTTGTTTTCTTTGTTTTTGTGTGTTTTTGAGGTGATAGTTACTCCTTGGCTCACAATGAGAACATTGTGAGATTTAGGTATGGGGGTGCGGTTACACACCCTTTTGTGTTTTTTCGGGGTCGTTAGGATTATTTTTTGTAAAAATTTCCCAAATTTTCAATTTTTGTATAGTTTTCTTGCTAGCTTTGGGGAAGCTCCGTACTATTATGATCAGTTCAAATTCCCTGTGCTTTGACTATTAGCTTGTATGTAAGTATAATGTGCATGATAGATCTTCATTTTCAGTGTCATTCTAGGCTATAATTCTAACCCCAATTGTTCATTATCGGTGTGTATCCAATCCTTATTTATATTATCATTGTTATCTTAGGGTCTTAGCTTTCCACGATTGGCTCTCCCACTTGTCTTATGCACGGTTGCTTTGGTTTTTGTTTGGATTTCAAAAAAAAAAAAGAAGAAAAAAATAAAAATCAGGAATAACAATTATCCCTTTGAGGCATGAGCTACTGGACGGTACGCTTTGAGGCAATACCTCTAATGGGAGTTAACCTTTTAGGCAATACTGCTGCTGGAAAAGCTTGCCTTTTGTGTTAATAAGTCAATAATATAGTTTGTGCCAGTCAAGCAGGATTGAGTTTAATTACTATACACCTAAGTCCTAGGATGATGATACACTAATGTACTAAGTGCGAGAATAGATTCAAAGTTTTGATGTATAGTGGGCTGAAAAGTTGGTGCTTCGATGTCATCCATGGGAATAGAGACTCTTGATGTGTACATTATATCTATATGCGGGCTAATATCTTTGTTACAAGGGTGATTTGGTTGGTTAGAACTTTTACTACTTTCTCTCTTGTACATATTTGTGTTTTGCTTGTAAACCCATTAAGAGTTTCTATTTTTCTTTCTCTTTTTATTTTTCTTTTTCAAGATTTTGTAGGTATATCTTCTACAAACCCTCACGAGACCTCACTCGTCCACTTGGGGAAACAAAGGGGTTTAAAGGACTTGTTGCAGATGCTAAATGCAACTGTGATTCCTACGAAAGTGAGTTAGTTGTTTAGTTTAGCTTTTTGCTTTTTGTTTTGCTTAAGGACGAGCAAAAGATAGGCATGGGGGTATTTGTTGCACCTTTATTTGACCTCATTTTAGCCCTTATTTAATCCATTTTTCTCATGGTTTTCATGCCGAATTTAGGTGAGGAAGTGTCAAATTCGCCTTCTTCGATTCATATTGTGCTTATAATGTGTTTTACCTTACTTGCACGAGAAATCCTCAGATTTTGATAAAAAATAAGGTTTTGGGAATGAATTCAAGGAAAATTAGAGGTTCGACGAAGCCCCGAGCACCGAGGGAAGCAGACCTAAAGGAAACAGTATAGCGCACGGCCATGCTGCAGGAGGCAAGGCCGTGCTGCCATGCCAGAAATGTGGCAGCACGGGGTGGTCGTGTTACCTGGCACGGCCATGTGCCACCTCTCCCCACTCGCTCGCTCGATTTTCTATTTAGAGCCCCTTCAGGCATTTCTGTTGGGATCTCCCTAGGCTCTCCTTTCTTGACTTTTTAGGGGTTCTTAGTTTAGGTTTAGCTAATAAAAACCCCATTTGGGGCAATAAGATTGGGAAGATTAGGATTTGTTTTGGTTGTTTGGATTCAAACTTGCGAATTTTCAAGCTCATTCAATCAACATAAGTTTCCTCTTCTCTTTCTCTCTCTATTTTTGTATGTTTTGTTCTTGTTTTAATTATGTTTGATTTTTAGTTTTTGTTGTTAATTCATGCTTATTAGTTTGTTAGATTTTGTTATCGCTTTAATTTCCTTACTAGTTCATGTTTGTGTTCATGTTTGTGTGTTTAGTTGTAATTAGGTTTAATTGTATTTGTGATGTGTAGTTGTTAGTTTGCATTGGTTTAGATGGTGATTAGCCTCTTGGTGGCTAATTGAGCTTGTTTAGGCCTTTACCCACCTTTTTTATGCTTAATTTAGAGTTTTCTTTCATGCCCGCCAAGAGTTCGATGAAATGATTCAAAGAGCTTTCATCCGTATTTTGGGGCATTCGACTTATGCTGAGAGGTGAGGTTGATTGTCTAGTGTGGGTAGAGAGAATAGCTGGGATTGGGACATGAAAACAGTCTCAGTCACTGGCTGGGTCACGGGTTGTCAATCTTGTAGTTTAATTAAGCTAATCTTATGAAAATAGGAGGTTAGAACAATTGGACTAGCTCATGACCCTTGAGAGAGGGCTTGGGTGGTCTTTATGATGCGACTGATAATCTCTGAATACTAGCATAACTTGGGAAGGTGAAGGCTCGACTTGATTAGTTGGTTCGTCTTAGATTTGATCACAACTCAAGTCCATTTTGTTTGCCTGTTTTAGTAGTTTAGTTCCTCCTTCCTTCACCTTCTATCTTGCCTAGATTGATACGTTCGAGTTAACCTTGGTACTTGAAACACAACCCCCTCTGGGCAACACCTTGAGTGCTCAACGATGCACCTGGAACTTGGGGTTTATAAATATTAAAACTTCCCTAACAAATAATAATTGCAACAACACAACAACAGCAGCAGTTCACAGTGGTAGTAAGTAGCAATAATAAACTGAAACATAAGTATGAGTTAGTCATGTAACGGCACTTAAAGTCTTATGTATGTATGTATGCGTGTATGTATGTATGTATGTATGTATGGATACATAGCCGTGGTGTACGCCATTGTTACATATTACAATGGTGCAGTGGAGAAGTCACCATTGGTAGAGTGACAATACTAAGGGTTGAGAACTTTAAATATTTGGGCTCAATCATTTACAAGAGATGAGATATTGATGAAGACAATGACCAATGTATAAAGGCGGGATGGCCAAAATGGAAGAATGATTCAGGAGTGCAATGTGATAAGAAAATTCATGTGGGATAAAAGGCAAAGTTTATCGTACGGTAGTCAAACCAGTATTATTATATGACTTAAAGTGTTGGGCAATCAAGAAGGCTCAAGTCTAAAACAAGAGATAAGGATGATTAGGTGTATGTGTGGCCTAATGAGATTAGATATGATTAAGAATAAAGTGAATAAAGACAAAGTAGGAGTGACAACCATAGAAGATAAGGTGAAGAAGAGTAGACTTAGGTGGCTTGGGCATATGAAAAGGAGAAGTGTAGATGCAACCGTGAGGAAATGTAAAAACGATTATTCTTCCTGAAGGTAGAAGAGGCAGATCGAGGGTGAGTAAAAAAGAGTTGAAATGACTTGATTAAATAGGATTTGAACTTTTTACAATTGACAGAGGACATGGCTTCCGATAGGAGTCTATAGGGGTCTAGGATTAGGGTAACAGACCACAAGTAGCTTGATTCTTATCCTTCTTTTGTCTTCTAAATGCATAGGGAATATGTAGTGTTGTGTGTTTCTACTATTATTCTCTCTTGCGCATACTACGCTTGTGTATGCTAGTAACAAATAGACCTTCGCAGGATTCTTTTTATTATCATTATCTCACTTCGATTATTTAAGGTAATGCTCTCACTATTCTAATATCGTGATGTTATATATATTTCATTTAATGATATTTATTCTTATTATTGTAAGACGATTATTCCTTTTACCAGTCAAAAGATTTTGAACTACTAGATCATTTTCCAAATAACTTTTTTACGTATATGTTTCTTGGAATCGATCTCTTTGCATGTGGAGATGTCTGCAATAGTAAGCCTACCTACATTTAGATTTCCTTAAGCCACGTGAAAGTGGGACCTACATTAGGAGTAGTAGTTGTTATTGTCGTTGTGTGTATTTATAAGTATGTATATATATATATATATATATATATATATATATATATATATATATATATATATATATATATATATGTATGTATATATATACATATATATATACATATATATATGGTGTGTGTGTGTGTGTGCCTGTATATGTTATATATATGTATGCATATATACATACATATATATATATATATATATATATATATATATAATATATATATATTATATATATAGATATATATATATATATATATATATATGCATGCATATATATATATATATATATATGAAAACAAAACACAATGCTTACTACTCTATGCGTTGCTCTCCTATTGAATGCTGATGTGGAGAATTCTAATTGGAGCATGTTAATTTTGTTGATAGTTGACTCCTAGTTAACTATGGTCATTACTTATGTCCGTTTGTATATAATATAGGGAACAGCTCGTTTTGTATAATGTGAAATTAGTATTAATAGCGATTATTATGTTAATAAATTCTAAAATGCAACCAATGCAATTGTTAGATAGGGTTAATTGTATCGAGCACAAAATCTTAAATTTATTTTTGTCATGCAAGTATTGTATGCATATTAAAAGTTTAAATTTAAAGGAAAAATCCTAAATTTGTAATCAAGTTAAGCCTTTAAGGGGATTTAAAGGTTTAGATAGTAATAACAAATAGCCTGATTTTGATACTTGCCTACCGATACTACACGCAGATTTTTGTAACACGTGTGGTGTACAAAAGTGTTTATGAGATTTTCTTTTTAAGCTAAGATGTACAAATAATAATATTAAATTAAAATCTCTTGTACATTATTAAAGATGTATTATTATAGTTTGCCCATATAAATTTATATACTGTGGAAAGAGAAATATCAAAATGACTTACTAATTAAGCTTTTACATCTTGTCAATGGCTAACATTCATTTGATTGTAAATTAAGGCCATTGTTCTCTTTGAAATCTTATTATGGATGTTACTGTGCCTTGACAATAAATAGGCTTTTTGTTTTTGTGTTTAATATTGTTAACTCAATTATATAATATTAGCTCTATAAGATAATTATGTGCGTCGTTGCAATTTAGAAGATATAGACATAATAATCATCATTAGTATTGGTATCCTAATTGACAAGATGAGTGATTACATTGCATTATAAATAAACTCAATTAATGACCATTAGTAAGTTGAAGTTTATTGTCAAATAGATAAATTACATGCTCTAACTGGAATTTGCCACATATGTATCTACTATATTAGGGCATCTCATATTGCACAAACATTGTGCCTAGTATCATTTTAATGTATGTACTCGCTTTGGTAACCCGTGCAATGCACATGTTAATTTTTTAATATTTTATAAACTTTAACACTTTTTAAAAGTTGATTACAATAACTAATGATGTAAAGCTATACCTAATTACATTAAACAATCATACCTAACTTAATGAAAAAATAATTATAATAATTGTATTTTCATGATTTTTCTATATCTTTTAAATGATATGCTATAAAACAATATTAAAATTCATTTAATTTATTAATAACAAAACTAGGTTTATTAGTTGTCTATAATTTTAGTATTTATTTGATTAAACATTCAAGAGTTGGATTAGTATTGACAAGAAGTTCTCATATTAAGTCTTAATATTTTGCTAAATAAAATTTAGGATTTTGTTCTTTTCAATTTATCATAAATACGTATCATCAACATTCAATACTGATCAACACTAATCAACACTAATTAGCCCTGATTAGCACTTATGAGCACTTAGTCATGTTTCTACTCACAAGTTTAGCCTTGATCAGCACTCATTAATACTCGTCAGTACTTATCAACTCTCATCAGCATTGCTTAGCAATAAGTTATTTATGATATATTGAAAGTAATAGGCACTAAATAGATCAAGCTAGAACCTTTGTATTCTACCAATCTTTTGATCTCGTATGAAGTACAAATTAGTCATGTGATAATTCAAGTCCAAAACTTATTAGTTTTCTACATAGTAAACCTAATGAGATTTCCTTTCTTTCTAATGATTTAAGTAAAATATAATATAACATTTAAGTGTTATTTGAAGTCCTTTAAAATCTTATTCTAGTTTATTTTGTTATATTGATCTCAGCATGCTTGATAATTTTGATGAATGAAAAACAAAAATATTTTAACTATGTATCAATAGTTAGAGCCTAATTAAATATGAATTTTAAGGACAACATTCATGCTTGTAAAAAATTGTGCAGATTTGGGATTGCTATCAAACCTCCCAAAATTTTGTTGTATACACTTGGATTTCCCTTATAAACTTCTCTTTTGATATATAAACAGATACTGGACTTCATTTGTACACAACATATGAAAAATGACTAAACTTAAGCTATTTAGTAATGTATATATATACACATATTGCTGACAAAACTTCAGGTTTGGGTCAACTTCAGGTCAGAAAAACCGAATAATATTAAATTCGGACAAGAAATTAATGACCAATATCCATTTTTTCGCATTGGGGAATTCGCACAGGAATTTCAAGTCGAAATTAGGTTCGGACATTAGAAATATGAAAAATGTTATGTCCAAATTTAAAATTTAAAACTACCCGATTTTTTTAGGTCGGATAAATTCAGGTTTTCGGATCGACTCTCCATATACCCAATAAGCATATTACCATTCAGAACAAAGGAATATTATAAAGTTATGCTGTAAAAATTTTTAAAAAATATCTTTTGGTAACAAAAATGTCTTTTCTATAAAAAAAGGATTTAGAAAATTATAGATAGATACTGATAATATAATAAAGAAAAACCATGCTGTTGACCAAACAATAAGAAAGTAAACATTAGACAATAATTAGAAAAAGATTTTATATATAAAATTTAAATGCAACCAATCTTAATGAGCATACCACACAATACGAAGGAAAAAAAAAAAAGAGAAAAAGGGAACTACTATAAAGGGGGGCATATTTTTGATGTATTACTACAAATTAAAAAAAAAAAAAAAAAACCTGTAAGTGGCACATATTTATGGTGTGAACTAATAACAATGAAAGATAGTATATTACTGGCTGATATTTTCTCCCTAGTCTCTTAGATGGGGGAATAGATGGCTTTAGCCCAAATCACCATATTCAATCTACATTAATTCAACCATAAATTTTAAATACATGTCGATCAAAAAAAATTGAAATACAATAATGATAATTACCTACTATGCACAAATTTCCTTTAAAGATGAATGTTACACAAAAGAAATTGGATACAGGAGTTCTCTTAATAAGTTTTAAGGATTTCCTAGAAAGACAAATTAAAAAAATGCTAAACGCAATATTAAAGCATAATAGTTAGTTGCTTTTTTCATACTGCCAATTAAGCTTTACTAAAAAATATGGATTGATATTTTGGAGGTTATACAGAGGGCGGGATTGAACAGTCTTATAGAAAAGAACAAAAAAATTTACGTGCTCTTAAGCTACACTTTCATATGAAACAATCAAAATTACAGAAAGTATTTTTTTTAGGTAAAAGGCAAGTTATATTACTAATCAACAAAACATGTACATAAGTTTAATGACCCAGGCATAGCCAAGTCAAAACATTGTAACTCTCACTTAACTGTATCCCTCTCAACTTACTCATGAACATTCTCCCGCAATCTCTTTTAACATCAAATACATCTCTATGAACATTTAGGTATAATCTTCTATTTCTCTCAATCCAACAACTATGTACAATTATAACAACCAACAAATATATCTTCAGCTTCCATTTCCTGCTTCCTCTCAATTAAGGTAACCAGTCTTGCCAATTTGTACCCGCTGCCTGCGATGTCTTCATGTGCATTATTCCACTGAACAAATACTCACACAACGCTGAAGTGAATTGATAGTTAAAGAACAAATGCTCATTACTTTCATACTCCATCTGACATAGACTGCATTCTAGTGAGCAATCAATTCTCATCCTCAGCATTACATCACATGCAAGTAATCTTCTCTGAAACTGAAGCCACAAAATGAAAGAGCACTTGGGAATTTTTAAAGAATGCCAGAGCTCGGCTTACTGGCTCTCATTCTGAGTAGGTTGTAACCCCATTTAGTGTTGTAACAATTAACTATCAACAGGCCCATCCTTGCTTGTATCTCCTCCCTGATATGCATTAGTTTCTTCCTATACCAACTACACTTTATTGTGGGTTGGTATTGCTAAATAGTTGTTCCTTTTAGATCGTAGTGATGCACCCGCTTGATCCAAAGAAAGTCAACCATTTCTGTAATTTGCCATAAGAGTTTTGCCACCACAGCTTTGTTCCAGCTCACTGTATCTTTAATGTCAATTCCCCCCTCAGATTTGGGTAGACACTTTGTGTCCCAGTTAACCAATGCTACCCCTTTCATCTCAGTGTCAACTTTCCATACAAAAGCTCTACATATCTAATTAACTCTCTTTAATATACTCTTGGTAATACAAACATTTGGGCCCAGTAAGTGATGATACTTATAAGCATAGAGTTAACAAGTTATACTATATTAACATATGTAAGTTTCTTTACAGGCCAAGCTCTCAGACGAGCTACCATTATGTCCACTAATACACAATATTCACTCTTTGTTAGTATCTGGGGTTTAGCAGGTACTCGCATATACCTAAATGGAAGCTCACTGTTTTCGAAACAAGTAATTTACAATAGTATTTTCTTCTCTTCCTCCACCCCTACTATAACCATCTTAGTTTTGGATGTGTCTGCAACAAGTCCAGTGCAGTCAATAAAATCAGAGAAAGATGTTATTAGGCATTGCACACTTCCTTCTTCAGCTTTGTAGAATGATAGTAGATCATCTATAATGCTTAGGGAGCATAAACTGAGCTATTTGCATCTTGGATGGAACCTAAAACAGCTTTGCTCTATTGCTACCTACAAAGTTCTTGACAAGTATTCCATCACAAGAACAAACAAAAAAGGGAACATGCGCTCGCCTTGTCTCAGTCCTCTGTTACTTCCAAAGAACCCATAAAGTTAACTTTTGAGCTTAATGGAAAAGCTTGCATTGGTATTACAAGCCATAACAAGCCTCACAAAATTAGGGGGGGAGGGGACCCATAATGCAGCATTAATTGTTCCAAGCATTACTAGTTCATTATGTCCTATACCTTTTGTATAACCAACTTAATGATGATATAATTTTCCTACTATAAGATTTCACTAAGCCCTTACATATAAGGATATTGGGCAAGACAAATTTTTCTACAACAAAGACACTATGTGATCCATCAGCTATCTATGGTGGCACTGGTTTGATCCTTACGCACAAGACCTTTATTATACGCTTATAGAGGGTGTTACAACAACCAATAAGTCTTATATCATTTGGGCTAATAGTGTTACCACTTTAGGTACCATAGCTAGCACAGTAGCATTTACCTGCCAATCGATTTACCGGTCAAGAAAAATTCTTGCACATCTTTGCAAACATTTGATCCAACTATATTCCATGTACTTCTGAAGAATTCATTACCAAAACCATTAAGTCCTGGGCTCTTAGAGCTTCCAATGCTGAACATAGCTTGTTTCACATTTCCCATGGATACTGGTTTCATAAGGTCCTTCTGTTGTTGCTTAGTAAGGTAATTTCCCTTCAATAGCACTTCATAAGATGGGTTATACACTACAATCTTTGCTCCGAAGAAACTCTAAAAGTGATTTACTAGAATATTTGCAATATCATTCTGATTACAAGTCAGCTCACCATTATGCATCCTCAAAGCTGTAATAGAGTAACTATAGTGCCTCTCCTTAAGGCTACCAAAATAGAATGATGTGCATCTATCCCCCATTTTAAGCCAATCCTCTTTTGCTTTTTGTTGCAATAGACTTCTTTTAGCATGGAGACAAGTCATGCATTTCTGTTTTAGGAGCTTCTTTTTCTCATAGAGCGTTGAATTTAAGGCATTCCATTTATTTCTTGTTGCTTCTGATGCTGCTCCTACTGAGTCTTCACAGCAATTTAGTGCGCATCACTATAAACCACCCTATTAGGCTGCTTTAATTCTTCTTGAGCATCCTTAATTTAGAGACCACTTGGTACAGACTTGCCCCCTTGATTTCCTGGTTCCAAACACTCAACACAGTCTCTTTAAACCTAGGGGCCCTGACCCACATATTGAAAAATTAGAATTTATGCTTTTTCTTAGCAGTTGTGTGGTGAAGGTACAATAACAGAGGACTATGATTAGAAATATCTTCTGGCAATGCCTTATAAAAGGCCTCATAATACGATTCTAGAGCCGCCACATTTAGTAAAATTTTGTCTAGTTGAGAAAACACTCGTGTGCTACCTTGCTTGTTGCTCCATGTGAAATTAGAGCCCATGTACATTACTCTTGCAATTGACAATTATCCACACAAGATATAAACTCCTCTATTTCAACATAAATTACTTGATCACCACCAACCCTCTCATTTAACTATAGTAAGCTATTAAAATCACCCCCAATAAACCAAAGACAGGCTATAGTGTGGTTCCATCATTCAATGGCTAACCATAACTTGTACCTTTTGCCTTCTCATTTGACCCGTACACAAAGGTAACAAAGATGCCCCCAATATAGTCAACATGAATAAACTACTTATGTACTTATAGGTCTTAACATAGCACTTATAAGCATTCTAGCTAACCAAAATTCTACTTTTATATTCAGATGTAGTATGAGTAACTACAACCCAATGACCCATCTTGGCCTTGATTTTCCCCACTTTCGAAGTTGCAGCCTTAGTTTTAAGTAGTCCTAAAACCTCAAATCTATTTCACTTAAGGAGAGTCTTTATTACATCATATTTACTTGTCCCATAGAAGCCCCTTATATTCCAAAAACACAGACCCCCTACGGTCTTTATATGGACGACCAAAGCTATTATGTAATATAGATTCCAATATTACATGAGGTTACTATTCTACATTATCATTCACAACAATCTGGTCCTAACTCTGAACTTGCTGCTCTTCACTCACCATCTCCTCCTGCACTTGTTTCTGCTCAGGTACTACGTCTTTCCTATGCCATTCCTTCCTATGCTTTTTCCCTACATGTGTCTTCCGAATGCCCAAACATTAAGCAATGGTTACACTCCATTGGTTTCCAAGAATATTCCACCTTTTACACCACCAAGGTACCAAACTCATCAATAAATGTAACTTCCTCAGGGAATGCATGGTTTAAGTCCATTTGTATTAGTAATCTAGCAAATTTTGTGAAACTTTTACACTTTGGTACCTCCAGTTTTAGCGTATTCACATGTTAAACCAGGTTTTGAAAATTTTTATACTTTGGTACCTCCAGTTTTGGTACAAGTGACTTTTTGGTGCTTTTTATTTTTAATTTAGTCTTTGAACTTTGAGAAATTGCACAAAAGCCTCTGGAAAGGGTTAGCTATGCAAATAAGCTATTTTTAGGATTTTTTCACGAAATATGCTTGATTTAACTTCTTATAATGACTTTACTGGTACTAATTATCACAATCTACTACTTATATATTATATATTATACTTTCTGTGGTTATAGGCCCACCATGCTTAACAAAAATAATTAAAACTTAATTAGAGAGTTTCAACCATTACTTAAACTTAGTCGGTGTTGGACCCTGGCGTTCCTCTAACTTCCAATTTACAGAGATTGCTAATTTCAACCACACCTTCCTTAGATCAGATACAGCATAGATCTATTTCATTTCCTGCCTTAGATCGTAGTCACTAATTAAGTTTTATATTTTAAAGGATTGTGAGACTTTAATCAAGAAGCTATAATATTTAAGACATAAGATTCGATTGAATAACGTTTCCTACTAAGAAACTTCTTTTGTTGAAAGCTTCAAAGTAATATTACAATAGAAAGCCTGAAGAGGGACTTAAGCTAAGATCATTAGAGATGCTTGCTCATAGAAAAATGGAGAATCTTGACTTCTTTTTTGCTCAACAATGCTCAAATGACCGTGTCCCTTCTCAGCGCTCAGCCTCTCCTTTTATAGAGGGGATAGGAGTATATAGGATACCCTATTGACTATAGTACATACTGATTTTTCACATGACTACAGTACATACTGACATGGCTATAGTATATACTTTATTTTACAAATCAGACATTTGTCAAAATAGTACAATAATGGGACAGCTACTTTTCAGAACTTTTAATGATGACAAGACTAGTCATCATTATTGAGATTCTGCATGCCTTCATCTCCAATTATATCTTCTAGACCATCATTATTTGGATAATCATCAAAATCTTAATTAATTAAAGTTGTCTGGATCCCATTTCTCAAAAAACTCAAGAAGATATTTCTTTTCTTTTTCAGATAAGAACTTTCCAGCTCCCACATCAAAGAGATAATCAAAGATATCTTCTAAGACTGCTCCTTCCACCTTCATGTATTCTTTAAACTCATTATCATAGGTGAAAGTAGTATTTCCACCAAGCATTAATGTTTTTTCCTGTTCAATTAATGCCCAACATTGATGATAAATATTGAAAAATCTAATGGCTCTTACTAAATCAGGATCAGTAACTAGATGCACTGGTTGTTTAGAAACCCACTTTTGTCGTTGATCATTAAGATTGTCGAAATCAATGATTTCAATAAGATATTGGGCTGGTTTGGCTTTTTTATTTTTGTATTCGATTAATGCGCTATACAATTCCAAATTTAGGCATCTACAAACTGGAATTTTTGTTGGACCATCAGGAGATATAAGAATCGAAAGGATTCTTCGGAACACACATTACTGAAATTTCGTTAAACTTGAGAAAAATGGGAACTTTGGATCTGGGATTTCTATGATGTAAAGTACCATCCCGTATTCCCAGTCTTTAAAGACAGGGTCATTTTGAGATAATAAATTTGCTGGGAAACTAACAGTGTCAACTTCAGATTTGTTGAAAAAATAGATTGTTGTACCTCAAGACTCCCAAACATCATACGAATAATGATGATAAAAGTCAATGCAGGCTACATACCACTCATTGAACCATTTTTCTGGAATATGAGAACTTATTTTTTCTTGGATATCATAAGGACACTGTAGGTAATTAACTTATAACTCTAAAAGGGAAAATCTTTGGACTATTAGGTAGGCAGTAGATAGTAGACAAAAACATGATCTACTTTTTATATGGAATTTCAGATTATCGATAAGGACTTTACCAGAAGGCGTAACCTGTTCTAGTAGGAATGGAATTTCATTAAAGATTTCCTCCTTTTCTGGTAGAAGGTTAGTTTGATGATCACCATTGGCGAGTTCTCAAGTTAGATTATCTGCCAAAGAGTTCTTCGATCCCTGCATATGTTTAATAGATAAGGAAAACTAGTTAAGCCGCAATTGCCAACGCAAGAGTCACCCTTGCGCTTGCATATTTGATAAATTCTTTTTCACAAAACCAAGTATTCCTTTGCAATAAGTTCGGATAAGAAAAGGTTTTGGGGCTAAAGAGATTAAGAACTTTTCAATGCCCCTTATGACTACAAGGATTTCCTTTTCTATCGTAGGATAATTGCATTCTGCTTCATTTAAACTTCTACTGTAATATTTGCAAAGTTTTTCTCCTTCTTTGATTTTGAGTACCACACTCAAGTGCTCATTGCTGGCATCTGTCTTAAGAATTAAATGATCTCCTTTATTAGGTAAATTAAGAATAGGAAGATTTTTACGCATCTTTTTGAAGTTTTAGACAATCTTTGAATCGTTAATGGTCCATGTCCAATTCACATCTTTCTTGAGTTTTTGTTGCAATGGTTTTCTTAGTTTAGCTAAATCTTTAATAAAATCTGAAGCATAGGTAAGGCATCTAAGAAACCTTTCTACCTGCTTCCTATCTTCAATCTTTTTAAAGAAAATTTTCTATTTTTTTTAGAATATGCTTTTGTAGAATAATCTGTCCAACTTTTATCTCTAGATCTAAAAACTCAATTTCTTGTTCGACATAAATGCACTTGTTCTTACCAAATATAATACCATGATCAATGCATCTTTGGGTAACAGCCAAGATATCGTCTTTGTGTTGCTCTATCTTTTTGGAAAAGACAAGGATATCATCAATGTAAACTAAACAACATTGGTTAAGGTCTTTGAAGATGTTATCCATTCTTCTCTAGAATATTTTGGGTGCATTTTTAAGACCAAATGGCATTATTATCCACCCATAATATCCTTGTCAGGAACTAAATGAAGTTAAAGGAATACTTTCCTCATCCATTTTTATCTGCCAATAATCGTTTCTGCAATCTATTTTCAAGAACTAAGAGGCTCCTTGAATTTTGTTGAAAAGGACTGTTTTGTTAGGAATATAGTAACCATCAAAGACAGTATTATCATTAAGCTTTTTATAATTGATTACCATTCTATCTTTTCCTCTTTTTTCTTCAACATGATTTCTTACTATGAAAGCAGGACTAGTGTGAGGACTCTTAGTATTCCTAATTAATCCTTTATCTAAAAGTTCTTTGATTTGTTTATTAAATTCTTGGATGTCTTGGTGGGTATACACCATTTGTTTAACCCGAATGATAGTATTGGGATTTAATAAAGTGATTTTAGCAAATATTTTATCATTATCCCAAAATTTTAGAAAATTGTCAGAGTACAGTTTTTATATAATTTTTCTTGTTGTTCAACAATCTGCTCTTTAACAGATAACTCAAGTAATGAGATTGTTAGTGCTACTTCTCGTTATGCAGGCATTACCTTCTCACCACACTGGCTGTGTATAAATTCAATTTTCTGATGAGTGTAAGCCTTACTTAATTTTTCAATAGGAACTGATTGACCATTAATTATAAATATTATTTGGTTTATGGTCTGGGTGCATGGAGAATATGTAACACCCCAAGTATACATGATCCATTTCCTGTTTCCATCTGCTTAAGAATACCAATAAGATACAATGACTCAATGAACGGGGCGTTACCGCCGTCCATGAAGGACAAGGCTTGCATTAAACATGAAGATTTATCTTAATCCAAAGGTTACCCCATAATAGGGTATACACCATCATAACACCCAAACCATTCAATTGTATACAAAAAGGTTCTAACATCCCAAGAATAACACAACCTTACATAACTCGGTTTGGAAATACAGTCGCAGCATCAAAATACATAAGTTAACTTAAAATACATTAGGCACTCCAAAATACATCACAATATGCCACGATAGCATCTTGGCTCTCCCACACCGTCCACTACATGAAGGGTTCTGTCTCATTTATCACCTCCGGCCTCCCTGCCCGCCTCAGGGCGGTTCACTGAACATTTGCCTAAAACAAAACATAAAAATATTTCGAACTGTGAGCCAAAGCTCAGTACATATATCCCTGTACTGTTAAAGGTTCATTGAAAAGTAATTTAGGGCCCACTTGAAATAACAAAGGAAACAATGATTTAAATGCGACGAAATTAATCACATAGATTAATGAAAAGAATAAATATAATATAGGGTTGGACTATTACAGTCTTCCCCCCTTAAAAAGTTTCGTCCTCGAAACTGACGAATTTCATCATGCAGGAATTACCTCAAATAAATATGGATATGCAGTTCTCATAGCCTCTTCGGTCTCCCAAGTGGCTTCCTGGGAGGTGTGGTTTGACCATAGCACTTTGACCAATGGGACCTGCTTGTTGCGCAATTGTTTAATCCTGTGATCTAGTATTTGAACAGGACGTTCTTCATATACTAGATCTTCAGCGATATCAATCGGTTCAGATACAATGGTATGATCTGGATCTGGAATGTATTTCTTAAGCTGAGAGACATGGAACACGTTATGTACATGCTCAAGCTCTATAGGCAGATCTAGCCGATAAGCTACAGGATTTAACTGTTCAATGATTTCGTAAGGTCCAATATACCTTGGACTCAATTTTCCCCGTATTCCGAACCTCTTAACACCTCTAGTTGGTGAAACCTTCAGAAAAACTTTATCACCTACTTGAAACTCTAGAGGTCTTCTTCTTTTGTCTGCATAACTTTTCTGTCGACTTTGGGCAATTCTGATATGTTCCTGAATCTTTCTTATAGTTTCAGTGGTCTCTTGAATCATTTCAGGACCTATAATCAGTGCCTCATCCAAATCACTCCAGTACAATGGGGTTCTACATTTTCTTCCATACAGAGCCTCAAATGGGGCCATCTTGATGGTGGATTGATAGCTGTTGTTATAAGAGAATTCCACCAGAGGCAAGTCATCTTCCCACTTCCCTTGAAACTCCAATACACAAGCTCTTAGCATGTCTTCCACAATTTGGTTTACCCTTTCAGTTTGTCCATCTGTTTCTGGGTGGTAGGAGCTACTGAAGTTTAGTTTGGTTCCAAAGGCTTTTTGAAGCGCTTGCCAGAAACGTGCTTGGAACCTTTGGTCCCTATCTGAGACTATGTCTAAAGGAATCCCATGTAGACGGACTATCTCCTTAACATACAGTTGAGCTAGTTTTTCAACTCCCCAAGTATCCTTGATGGGTAGGAAATGAGCTGACTTTGTGAGTCGATCAACTATGACCCAGATAGCATTCTTTTTCGTGGCAGAAAGCGGTAAACCCATAACAAAGTCCATCGAAATCGAATCCCACTTCCATGTTGGAATTTCTAAGGGTCGTAGTTCACCCACAGGACGTTGATGCTCGGCTTTAACTTTCTGACAAATTAGACACCTATCCACATATTCTGCAACGTCCTTCTTCATATTATTCCACCAAAAATATTGTCTCAGATCTCTGTACATCTTGGTGCCTCCTGGATGCACTGAATAACGAGTATTGTGAGCCTCTTCTAGGATCTGCTTTCTTAACTCCCCATGTTTGGGCACACATAGACGATTCTGGAACCTCAGAGTCCCATCCTCATGTACTACAAATCCTGGAGATTTCCCTTTCTCTAAATTTTGTTTTATCCTTTGAAGTTCGGGATCACTTTCCTGATTCAGTCGTATTTCCTCCTCTAAGGAAGGCTGTAAAGTGAGTACTGATAAACGAGCCTTCGTTTGCCCGTGGGACACCAATTGAATCCCAAAGGACTCCAGTTCTCTTAAGAGATTCAATTGAGTGATCATCACAGTGTTCGAGCTATGTTGCGCTTTCCTACTTAGAGCATCTGCCACCACATTTGCTTTACCAGGATGATATTGAATTTGCAAATCGTAGTCCTTAAGCAACTCAAGCCAACGCCGCTGTCTCAAATTGAGCTCCTTCTGGGTGAAGATATACTTTAAACTTTGATGATCAGTATAGATCTTGCACGATACCCCATATAAATAATGTCTCCAAATTTTCAATGCAAAGACCACAGCTGCTAACTCCAAGTCATGGGTAGGGTAGTTCTTCTCATATGGCTTGAGTTGTCGAGAAGCATAAGCTACTACTTTGTCCTCCTGCATTAGTACGCACCCCAAACCATTCTTCGAAGCATCACTATATACAGTATACTCTTTTCCTTCCATTGGTAAAGTTAGGATTGGGGCGGTAGTGAGACGCTGCCTTAGCTCTTGGAAAGCTTCCTCACACCTTTCAGTCCACTCAAACTTATTTACCTTCTTCAGTAGATTGGTGAGGGGTGATGCTATTTTTGAAAAATCTTTAACGAATCTTCGATAATAGCCTGCTAAACCCAGAAAGCTTCTAATCTCTGTGACGTTGGTAGGCCTTGGCCATTCTGTGATTGCTCTCACCTTTTGGGGGTCAACCTTAATTCCTTCTTTGGTAATCACATGCCCCAAAAATACTACTTCCTCCAACCAAAATTCACATTTCTTTAATTTGCCGTAGAGTTGATGTTCCCTCAGAGTTTGCAATACTATCCGCAATTGATCAGCATGTTCCTTTTCATCCTTAGAATAGATAAGGATATCATCTATGAATACCACGACAAACTTGTCTAAATAAGGCCTGAAAACCCTGTTCATAAGATCCATAAAGGCTGCAGGAGCATTAGTGAGGCCAAAAGGCATCACTGTGAACTCATAGTGACCATACCTGGTCCTGAACGCTGTCTTAGGAATGTCCTCAGGCTTAATCCTAAGTTGATGGTACCCTGATCTCAAATCAATCTTAGAGAATACTCCTGCTCCTTGGAGTTGATCAAACAGATCATCTATTCGTGGCAGAGGATATTTGTTTTTGATGGTAATCTTGTTCAACTCCCTGTAATCAATACAGAGTCTTAAGGTTCCATCCTTTTTCTTAACAAACAACACTGGAGCACCCCATGGTGACACACTTGGCCTGATGAAGCCTTTCTGTAACAGTTCATCTAGTTAAATCTTTAATTCCTTAAGCTCAGTTGGGGCCATACGATATGGAGTTTTCGAAATAGGTTGGGCCCCATGAATTAATTCAATTCCAAAATCAATTTCCCTTTGTGGGGGTAGTCCTGGTAACTCTTCCGGAAAAACATCTTCAAATTCACAAACTACAGGTATATCCTCCGCTTTCTCTTCTTTCGTCTGGGAGTCAATAGCATAACACCAATACCCAATACACCCCCGATATAACAGCTTGCTTGCTTTCATAGCGGAAATCAAAGAGCAAGATTTTGTCTCTTTCTGCCCATAAAAACACACTTTTCTCCCTTTCCCATCCTTCAAAATAACCTTAAGATCTTCACAGTCAATTTTGGCTCCATAAGTATGTAACCAATTCATTCCCAAAATGATATCAAAATCAGTCAAGTCAAATTGAATCAAATCCATAGGGAAGGTAGCTTCATCAATGATGATGGGGACAAGTTCATAAGAGAAGGGGCACTCAATCACAGAATTGTTGGGTAGTTTAATTCTATAATTGGTTTCCATCTTTTTGTTCTCCAGACTCAATTGTATAGCAGCTCGGGTAGATATGAATGAATGAGTGGCGCCCGAATCAAATAATACACAAAATGGCTTTGAATTTAAAAAGAGAGTTCCAGTGACTACCGTACCAGAGGTAGCAGCTTCCTTTTTGTTCATCACGAATGCCCTTCCTGCAACTGCAGGCCTTGTAGGTGGGGGTCCCTGGCGGGGCGGAGCCAAAGGTTTTACTGCACCTCTGTCTACAGCTTTCAGTCGGCGGGGGCATGCAGTGATGAGGTGTTCAGGACTTCCACACCACATACATTTGTTGCTGCCAACTCGGCATTCAGGAGTGGTGTGATTTGTTCTTCCACACTTCGCACAGGTTACGGGTACTGACGAGCCCATAGGACGGCTCTTAGAGGGAAGTGGAGTAGGCTTTTTCTGGTTCTGATTCACACTTTCACTAGGAGTCCCCCGTTCAAACCCCTTTCTCTTATGGTTAATTGGGTTCAGAGCTCTCAATTCCGTCTTCACTCGTTCCACTTCAGCTGCTCGCTCATATAATTCTTGACAAGTCAAAATTGGTTGCCCCGCTAACTGATTCCGAATGTAGAAGGCCAAACCTTCCTCGAACCTTCTCATCTTTAACCTTTCAGAGGATACAAATTCAGGGACAAATCTAGATAGTTCTGTGAACTTACTAGCATATTGCATCACAGACATGTTGCCACTCATTTTCAACTCCATAAATTCCTTCTCCTTTTGCCTTTGCACCACAGCTGGGTAAAATTTCGCCCTCAACTCCACTAAAAATTTATTCCAAGTGAATTCAGGCCCTAGGAGTTTATCCTTCACAGTACTCCACCAAATGTCAGCTTCACCTGACAGATAATACGTCCCAATGTTCATTTTCTTTTCTTCTGGTACCCCAACTACGGCGAAAACTTTCTCCATTCCCCTTATCCATTCTTCTAACACTACTGGATCAAAAGATCCATTATAAACTTTAGGGTTGCGCCGTGCTACCCTGTCTGCCAATTTATCCTCTTTAGGAGGGGTTTCAACAGGTACTTGGGGAATTCGCTTCATTAATTCAGCAACTAAGGTTGGCCAATAACTTGGGTCTCCTAAGTTGCTAGCTAATACAGAGGGCAATGGTGGCGTGTCCCCGTGTTGTGGTTCTTGGCAGGAGGCTTGATCACCCGATCCCTGGCCGTGCCCCATATCGTCCTCTACCTGAACCTCCATGTTGTTATGTACTGACTGGGACATTCTGAACATATAGTAAATAAAGCAATTCAAACACTAGAACCTCCAGACATATCAGATTATATCATAACTTAAAGCATTATCATTTCAACACTGCTTACTTACAAACATCATTGATTTATATATATGAGCAACAAAAGTACAGTACATCAAGCTAAGTACGCAAGACTAACTCTAACTCTTTCCGTATCATTAAAACTAAATAGCCCCTATGCACTAAGTCCGTGACATAACCCCAAAAACAAGGTACGGACTATATCATCCTGGTTGGCGAGGATTGGACTAACTATATACAATGCCAGATGCCCCACAAAATGTAATGATCCAATCCAGCCAAACCATTACTACATACAGGACTCAAAATAAAACCACTAGGCTAGCCTATAGAACCACCTAACGATCCCTGGATGGATCGTAATCGGGGTCAGACTCATCATCAGGTTCTTCACCTGAATCAAAACTACTCATAGATGCCTCTGATTCGGCACCATCGACCTCCTGTTGAATCTGTGGCTCAGGCTCCTCCCCTAGTCCCATCATCAACTCATCCGCCTCTTGTTCCCCTTGCGAGTCTATCCCCATCTCATCACTATCTTGATCCTCCTCGGGATCCTCCTCCTCTGGATCGTCCTCATCGCCCTGGTGGTTCTCATCCTCAGAGCTAATCACCACCACTTCTGGGGTGCTAGGGATATCTATTACCACGTAAGCCTCCCCAGGGCTATCGGGCATCAGTGGGGTGGCTGGTGCGGGTGGAATGGGTGGCCCCTGTGCTGGTGCTGGCGGGGAGGGTGGCCCCTGTGCTGGTACTGGCGGGGAGGGTGGCCCCTGTGCTGGTACCGGGGCTACAGGTGGAGGGTGGACCTGATATAGGGGGAAAACATGTTGAAGAGTTTCCATAGTCAGTCCCCTCAATTCGAACTCCTCTCTTAATAACAGTTCCGTAGTGAGAGTCATCCACGCTCCCTGGGCCTGAAACCTAGGCCCGTCCAAGCCTGGGTTCCCTGTCATCATAAAGTTCTGGTAACGCTGCCTAAATTCCACCCACGGGCCAACCAGAGGTAAGGACTCAAGCAGTCTCTGAGCACGGACGGTAATACTGTGAAACTCAGAATAAGGGTCCTGTGCATGTCCTTCCATACTCATGTGTAGCAAGGCAATATGAGCTATCATAGAGCCCCCCCGGTAGCATATTAACCCCATAAGGGTCCATCTAACAAAAGAAAAACACATATGTAAGAGGTATGCACATCCATAAACAAAAAGCTTACAAATGAAAGCAACTGACAGTCTAATATCGATATTACGCTCTTAATATCAATATCATTCTAGCAATAGACTATAGATAGCCTCCCCATCACTACACCATTCGAATACTCACCCTAGAGGTTCTCACTCTACTTTCCTCAAGAAAATGTAAACCTGGGCTCTGATACCAAATCTGTAACACCCCAAGTATACATGATCCATTTCCTGTTTCCATCTGCTTAAGAATACCAATAAGATACAATGACTCAATGAACGGGGCGTTACCGCCGTCCATGAAGGACAAGGCTTGCATTAAACATGAAGATTTATCTTAATCCAAAGGTTACCCCATAATAGGGTATACACCATCATAACACCCAAACCATTCAATTGTATACAAAAAGGTTCTAACATCCCAAGAATAACACAACCTTACATAACTCGGTTTGGAAATACAGTCGCAGCATCAAAATACATAAGTTAACTTAAAATACATTAGGCACTCCAAAATACATCACAATATGCCACGATAGCATCTTGGCTCTCCCACACCGTCCACTACATGAAGGGTTCTGTCTCATTTATCACCTCCGGCCTCCCTGCCCGCCTCAGGGCGGTTCACTGAACATTTGCCTAAAACAAAACATAAAAATATTTCGAACTGTGAGCCAAAGCTCAGTACATATATCCCTGTACTGTTAAAGGTTCATTGAAAAGTAATTTAGGGCCCACTTGAAATAACAAAGGAAACAATGATTTAAATGCGACGAAATTAATCACATAGATTAATGAAAAGAATAAATATAATATAGGGTTGGACTATTACAGAATATAATCTTTGAAAATTATTTCCAATAATCATATCATGAGAGGGTTGATCAGTAGCCCATAGAACTGGTAGAATATATTAAACTCCTCCTAATTCTATGGATAATCCTTCTATGGCTTCATTATGGCTCATAACACTATTATCAGCTATCCCTACTTGTAAAGAATTTTTAGCTCTTTTCCACATAAACTTAGGAAATAATGATCTTTTTCCAAAGCATACAGAACAATCACTATCTATGTAAGCACACAGTTCATATGTATTATATCCCTCTAAACATACCTTTATTGGGATGTAGACGCTATTAGGATTCATATTGGTAGCACCATAGTTACTAAATAAATAAGCCCCTTTAGTAGAGTTCATTCCTTTTCTTAATCATTGAGATTATACTTCACATATCAGAGGTGTTTTAAGTTAGACTTTAAGTATTAGTAATGTACCTGTGATGTGCATTAACAACATTATAGATCAAGGCCATCAAGCATTTTAAGTTGTGATTTGAAAAAGTGATACCTTATAATGAACCAAATCAAAATCAAGCTAATGCCCTTACTTTGCTGACTACATGATTTTTAATTGCTACTTTGCTAGTAAATCTATGGTAAGTTTATACTTCAGAATTAGTATAAGAGCCGATATACTGAAAACTAAGTCATCTATTTATTTTATACAATTTCAAGGAAAATTTTGGTTTAAAAGAAAGCAAGTTTATACAGAAGCACAAATTCAAGATTAGTCCATCTTGTAAATCACAAAGGAAAGCTAACGTGCAAATAATTAAAATTAAAAATGTCAAATATAAATATTTATGATTAGTCTTCCCAAATGTGAGGAAATATAATTTATTAGCCATCCACCAAAGCCATTAATATTTCTCAAGTCAAAACCATTATTGTTGCACTTTTAGTAAAAAGTGTGTCCTCTCATCCATTGTAAATTGTGTGATTAGCTATTTATGTAACTAATAAATCTAGAAAAACTACACAAAGATACCTTAAGGTTTATGTAAACAATTTTGAGGACCCTTAGTTTTTAAAAATAACTGTAAGATACCTTGACTTGTGAGGTAACTAACAAAAGGGACTCCCAAAGTTTATGCAACTATTTTCAGGTCCAATTCTACTATTTTCATTCACGTGTAATGCCCATAACTTTTCACATTTGCATATCTTACTTGAATGCTTAAAAGCTTACTTTTGAAAATTTTTATGTTGTGCATGTGTAATTCTCTCGTAAGTGCTACTCGAGACCCTCTTTCATCTACTATTAGAGTCATATGACCAAAAATACTTGCAATAATTAAGTTAATTAATAGTTAATTAAACTAATTAACTATGTTTAATGCTTGAATTATCATCTACCTATCTTGCACCAAATCATTCACATATTATGTACACACTAGAAGGAACCACTTCAATAGCATAGCAATTAAACTATATTACTGCTATAGTTTTAGAACTAAAGGCGGAATTAGCAAAAATTAAGACTGAAGTTAAGGAGATAAAAACAAAAACCAATCAATTGTAATCCATCTTTATTTAATCAACGAGGTAAGACAGAATGGAAAATGCGATTTAAGTATTAGTGCTTCATTTTAGCATAAATATCATTTCCAAAATCTAAAAAATAAAAATAAATTTCCTGTCCAGGATATAAAAATTGAAAAGGCTGAAAAATCAGTTGAAAAATCATCAGAACAGGCAGAAAAAGAAGAAGATAGAATATAGGTAGCATAATCTTGAGGAATTGCAGAATATATTTGATAAAGAACAAAATCCATAAGAATTAAATAAAATTGTGCACGCAATAGTAGAAAAACAAGAAGTATTGTCTGATGATAATGAAGAGATAAATAATGTCCAATTAGAAAAAAAAATACATCAACAGAGGAACTTAATTAAACTAGAGGATCTCATTGTCGTTTTCTTAGAAAAAATTAGGAGAAAATCGGATAAAAAAATATGGTAAAATGATATCTGACAGTGAAATCAATGAGATCGGAGAAGTACTCGATGCAGATGAAATCAAGTCAAATCTAATTAATAATGTTATTACTAAACTTGTGGAATTTGGAGAATTATCTTAGAAGAAATACCCATTTTATGCGGCCTAGGTACGTTCCAACAGGACGTACGACCAAATTTTCCTTTGGGTTCATCACAAGGAAAGCCACATTCTTTGAAGAAATTGACCTTACGTCGATTTGCCAAATGGGTTACATCTTAAACACTGATGTGGATCGCAATAGAGCAGAAATATTTTAACATTGGAAAAGGAGTCTAAATAGTATCTTGAATTTAAGTACAACATATACTTGCGAGGAATTTCCTAACTTATATTGAGCATATATTTTCTAGCACTGTAGCCAGCTAGTTTGACTCATTAGATGAAGAAGAAAAAAAATGTATTAAAAACAATAGAAACCTAGCTGCTATGTTCAAAAAATTATACAAGGAAATCAAAACTGAATTTATCGAATTTAAACTTGATTACAAAGAAAAGGCTAGAGAGTGACAAGAGAAGATTAATAACATTGAGCGTTGGTACGTGAGATATTTGGAGAATTGTATTACTAAATTTAGTAAATATTATTATAAAATTGGGCATAATAAAACTTATATTCGTATGTTTTATACAAACTACCACACCTGATCAATTCTATAACCAACAAAAGTTACATTGCATGGCTTGAAAAAACAGATGTCATTCATACCCTCAGTACAAGAATCTTTTACTTAAGAACATGTATAAATTATTAATATCTTGATCTCTAAAAATACAAGAAAATGAAAAAACAATTCTTATTATGTTGGGATACGCCTCATGAATGGAAAAATGAACTTGAGAAGAGAAGAAAAAGAAAATTTTATAAGAAAATGAGTTTTAACAAGCAAAGGGGAGAAAAATATAAAAGAAAATATTACAGCAAGTCAAGCCCCAAGAGACGAAGATTTTTAGAAAGACTGCTTATTGTCCTGCATGAAAAAACAACTATAAGTGTTGGGCACACGTGAAGAAGTAGGGCATTATGCAAATAAATGTAAAAATAGGAAGAATAATAAGCTTATAAAAACTTTGGGTAGTCTAGATTATTTTGAGCTTTGTGATGACGAAGCACTAGATCTAGCCATGAAAAGCAATAAGAGAATTGTTGAGATTACACTAGATGATGAATATGAAGAAAGTGATTATGAAGAAACTAATTCAATTAGTCTTGGTGATCTTCAAGAAGAAAAATTTATTATAGATAATGAGAATGAGGATGTCAAAGGAGAATGGGTCCTTCCTTTAATTTAGAAAAACATGATCTATAAAAAATCCATCTTTCAATTAAAGGGTAAGCACATGTATAAAATGATGAAAGCATATCTACAGATAAAAGACTATGAGTATAATGTGGAAGATGTAAACCTCATTAATTGGGAAAACATCCTTAAATATAACAAAGATAGAAAGTATAAGTACATCCATATTGGTACTGTCCAAGTTTAAATTACTTCATTATAGTATTATGGCAAAGATATTGATTTTTATGCCTTGTTCTATGATATCAGGCATACCAAATTTGATCATCAAATTATCACAAGGATTAAGACCAATTTATATAATGAATTGATAGGATTCAATTGTCAATCTAGATATTATATAAGTCTAAAAGATGAATTTGCCAAAAACTTCCTATCCATTAAGATAAAAATAATTGGAATGAACATAGACAGAGGAGGTTACACACTAAGGATATTTTAGAAAATAATCTATAAATTAGATAATACCATATATCTAAAGACTAAGGTAACAACAAGAGCGGTAGAAAAATTTCAAGGTCCAACTCTAATGCAAAAAATTCAAAGGATAAAGTCTAATCCACATGAGATAAAAATTAATAGGTCATAAATATCTAGATTTGTGAATCCCACAAAAATCAATTAGAAAAATGCAATAAAAGTTGATGAAAATAGAAAAATTGCCATTAAAACCCAATTATTAAGAAGCATGAGAGCAAGATTAGAATAGGGAGAAGGATCTTCGATGGATAAAGAAGAGCTTAAAGAAGATGATACAACTAGTATAAGTAGTAAAATGAAAAGAATGAGTATTAAACCCGTAAGATATAGTGTAGATCGAAGTATAAGCCTAGATAGAAGCGTCATTGGGTAGAAAATGAGAACTGCTATTGAGCCCATTTATAAGGATGAATTAGTCAAACAATGACTATGGAGATATGCTCTTAAGTCACCCATACAAATCCTAATAGTACCTATATCCCAATAAATGTATATTAAGAGGGTTATAATAGATATGAATTGTTCAAAACGTCAAAAATATGTGCAAACATCTTCCTCTACTTAATTTGCCTAATGAAGAAGATGATTTAATTCTTGACATATGTCAACAATTAGCATTGAAGTGCGCTATTCAAATCAAAGAAATAGAAAAACTCTACAAACATTGCAGTCAAAATTTTAACTATCATATGATGGAAATAGAAATCCTTGCAATCATAAGGCGAATTGAAAAGTCCTTAATATTTTTAGCCCCAAAACCTTTTCTTATTTGAACTGATTGCAAAAGAATACTTGATTTTTTAAAAAAGAATTTATTAAATATGCAAGCCTAAGGGCAACTCCTACGTTGGTAATTATGGTTTAACCAATCTTCTTTCTCTAATAAACACATATAGGGATTGAAAAATTCTATGGTAGATAGTTTAACTCGAGAATTTGCCAATAGCAATTATTAGAGCAAAACTCCTGTCGGAAGAAAAGGAAATCCAAAATGACATGCTATTACTATTAGAATGGATTTCGCCTTCTAGTAGAGCCCTTATGGATATTTTGGAATTTCATACAAAAAGTAGATCACGCTTTGGTTTCCTGTCTTCTGCCAATCTAATAGTACAAAGATTCAACATTTTAGAGTTATAAATGAATTACCTAGGGAGTTCTTATGATAGTCGAGAAAAAAGAAGTTCCTATATTTAAGAAAAATGGTTCAACGACCGGTATGCAACCTGCATCGACTACTATCATAATTATTCGTCTGATATTTAGGAGTCATGAAGTACTATGATCTACCTCCCTGATAGATCTGGAGTTGGTGGTGCTGTATTCTCAGCAAATTCAATCCCTCTAGATGACTCCATCATGAAAGCTTGAGAATATGGGATGATAGCTTACCTTATGGAATCCATGATCCAAAGTAGTCCGTCTTTTCAAGACTAACTAATTTTCAACAACTATGTTTAAAGGACCCATTAGATTCTCACATCTCCTGATGGTCCAATAAAAATTCCATACAATCGAAGCCTGTATGTTGGTACAATTGGGTATGAAAATGAAAAGGCTAAACCAACTAATTATCATGTCAATTAGTTGATTTAGATAATCCCAATGGTCAACAACAAGAATGGTTTTCAGAACAAGAAGAAGTAGTTAGTGATCCTGCTTTAGTAAGAACCATTGGTTTTTACAACATTTATCACCAAATGTGGGCATTGATTCAACAAGGAGAAATATTAATACATTGCAGGAATATTACTTTCGTTTATCATAATGAGCTCAGCAAATATATGAAGGTAGAAGGGGCTATTTCAAAAGTTGCCTCTGATTATCTCTTTGATGTTGGAACTGAAAAATTCTTGTTGAAAAAAGAAAAGAAATATCTACATGAATTATTTAAAAAATGAGATCTAAAGTACCTTCAACTTGACAATGATTTTGATGATTATCTAGATAATGATGGGCTAGAATAAATTATTGGAGATGAAGGTATGCAGAATCTCAATGTGGATGACTAGTCTTGTCAACATTAGGTGCTATGCAAAGTTGTTGCACCATTATTGTGTCAGTTTGTTAAATATTAAGTTAACAAAATAATACAGTCTACTATAGCCATACGAGATAAGTTGTAGTCATGTGAAAATATCACAGTGTGTGCATTAGCCATTAGGACATCCTATGTGAGTCCATCTCGTTTATGAAAGGAGAGACTGATTGTTGAGAAGGGACACAGTCATTTGGGTATACTTGAGCAAACGAGAAGTTGGGATTCTCCATTTCTCCGGGAGCAAGTACACTAATGATCTTAGTAACTTAAGTGCCTCTTCAATCTTTCCATTGTAATAGTTACACATTTATGCTTTTAATAAAAGAAGTTTCTCAGTAGAGAACGCTATTCAATCAAATCTTATGTCTTAAATACTATAATTTCTTGACTAAGGTCTTACTATCCTTTAGATTATAAAACTTGATTAGTGACAATGGTCTGAGGTAGTAAATGAAACATATCTGTGTTGTGCCTGATCTAAAGGAGACATGGTTGAGATTAGCAATCTCTATAGACTAGATGCTAAAAGAACGTCAGGATCCAATGCTAACTCAATTCAGGTCACAATTAAAATTCCCTAATTGAGCTTTACTATTTCGCTAAGCATGGTGGACCTATAATTATTAAAAATATAATATTTATAATATAAGTAGTAGATTATGATAACCAGTACCAATAAAGTCATTTTAAGAACTTAAATAATTTAAAACAAACATATTTCCTTAAAAAGCTCAAAAAATAGCAAAATTATTAAAAGTACCCCATTTGGGCCAAAGTTCAAAATTTTGAAAGTTTCAGGCCACAATAATAAGAAAAAGGTTCTAGGAATCTATTGTTCGAAAACATAGGGTATTCTAATGTATTTTCAAAAATTCAAGGGCCTAAAAATAGTTGTCCTAAAACTCAGGGTACCTGAGAGTCATTTTTTGAATAAACTATTTGGGTAAGAGATAATACAGTCAAGTAGGGAAAAAAATAGATGCTTAATTTTACATCAGATGTTTTTGAACCTTGCTATGATAAAAAAATCAGATGTTTAATTCTACATTGATGTCTCTAAACCCTTTTATGGTTAAACTGATTTCGAGATTGATTCCTTTCAATTTGGTGGTAGCTAGATCCAATACTTAGTCCAGAAATTTTAAACTGCAACTGGATTCACTAGAAGAAAGACTAGGATTCGTGGCTGCTATTTATGACTGCTTGAAAAATGTCACATTTTGTGACTAATTTAGTGTCCAATAGAGGGTAGTAAGAATTTTATGACCAAAAGTCAAATGTTGTGAAATGTACTCACATTTTATGACCGATTTTTACTCAGCTATAAAATCAGTCATAAATTTCAATATTTCAAAACACAATTTTTTTCTTTATTTATCAAATTGAGACTAATTTTTTGACCATAAAATAATTAAATTTTGGTGTAAGTTTGTTCATTTGATCTGAGCATTGTTTAAAGCACAATAATTAGTTTGTTTGGTTTATTTTCATCTTCACTTTTGGCTCTTTTTTCAAATGTGGAGTGTCTATGATTAACAATTTTAGGTAAGTTTGGTGGTTGAGATGTTGCCAACTTGCCATTGTACAAAGCTTAAAGCTCTGGTTGAGACTTAGATATGTTGATATTGAGTTTCAATGTTTATTGATTATTGAATTTGAATGTGAATCTCCTGTTGGTGTGGCATTTGTTTGAGGGTCTTCTGAAGTGGGCAGGCTTGGGTGGGCGTATAGGGTGCCACCAGACCCGCATAGTTAGCCTCATCATCGTCAATTGAGCTGGGTCATAGCCTGATTTCTGGAAGTGGGGTGGCCCAATATGGCCCGGATTTGAACCTTCCTATCCCTCTCTTAGAAGATGGTGGTTCTTCATTTTATTCTTCAAAAGATATTCATTTAGATTTAAGGTTAGGATTATGATGATGACAATTTCAATAGGATGATATGTTATATATCTCTCTTAATCAAGTGTGTACTAATTGTGATGTGATGTTATACTTTGATAGGTATAAGGTGATGTAGTAGTTAATTAATTACTGTGATTTGCTCCGTGTTATCCAACTAATTATGTGTAAGGAATGTTGGTTTATGTGTATGTATGTGTGGCTTGATGGGTTAATACATTCATTCATTGCCAAGCTCTTTGGATAATCTAAGATTAAAACTTAATGAAACTTAGAAGATTGCATAGTTTGCTTTCAATTCATTTTGTAGTCTCTTGTAGTGCGATGTTTGGGCTAGTATATAACTATATATTGATCATGGGTTGGGAATGCTAATAATTTACTCATTCTAAATGTCACCAAATAAGCAAGAGTCAAAGAGATCAACGGCAATGTAATGACTTTTGAGATTCGAAAAAGTGGGAAACTACCTGCATGTCTAAGCAAATATGTTTGTGATGGCTTATGTTCATATTAGGAGTCTAATAAATTCAAAGGGAAAAATGTGTTAGGCGAGACAAATCGAGCATCACTATTGGGGACACGTTCATCTATGCATTGTGGTTGATAAATTCAAAGAGAAAAGTCTGAAGAAATTTTTATATGTATGCGTTTATTTTATCTAACTAATAAAAATTATTTACACGTATTGATAATCACCTATTCCACTTTTAATTCTATATTAGGCATAAGAATTGAAAGGAGACCCCATGATTGATGAATCATTTGCACGCACCCTCTCTAGGAAACAAGATTAATCTTTTGTAGATGAAAAGTTAAAGCAGGCATATGCAAGCGACACCTTGTTTGAAAAATTATTTATTTACTAAAATTTTATTTTAAATTGATGAAAATATGTAAATTTTTCTTAATATCGAAGACGTATAAAAAAGAGATTTGGAGATCTAAGGATTTACTCATGAAGGTGAAGGTCCTACCTCCCAATGAACACCACTTTTTCAATTGTCGACAGAAACTCAGAAGAATACTTAGAAGGAGATTATTGGTCCCACCAACAAAGGTAAAATTTATGGATTTCGAATGGAATGTTCATGCCCAAATTCGGACCATTTTCATGTCAAAGCCTTCTTTCGAAGAGCAACGGTAGCCCTAAACCAACTATTCCTCCTACTTTCATGGCGATTGAATTGTTGGAGCCTAAGGTGAGTTATCACCTTAACCTGGCTAGAACTATCTCCATGCCCATCTTGACTATTCTCTCACTTGTGCTAGCTAGTCAACCTCACCTTTCAGCATAGGCTAACTATCCAAAAACAAGGATGAAAGATCTTTTAAGGATTTCATCAAACACTTAACAGATGTGAGAGAAAACCTTCGAGAAAAGAGCAATCAAAAGCAAAATATAGCATAACCTACCATTGTTTAAGCATAACAAATCCTATTCCCATCCAAAGGAAGAAAAATTAGGCTCTAATCATCACCAACAAATGAAACCATCCATAAGATCATGATCAAAGAAAGTAATGAAAATAACTAAGTAAAAGAGAGGGAAAGGAAGCAATCTTTTGGTGATTCAGTGTTCAAATTATTCACGAAGATCCTATAAACCCAAATCTCATCTAGCTTAAGATAACATTTAGGAATTTTTGAGAGTGTTTTTACATAGAGTAGAAGCTAATCCCAAAATTAGGCAAATCATCCCTTTCATACTACTCACAATCGACAAAACAAAATGGGCCTGAGAGTAAAATACAAGCCACCATGGCCAAATGGCAAAGGAGCCAAGATGGCCACAGCCCGACCCATTGGCACGGCCATCGGTGTCCAATCTGGGTGGTTGGCCATAGCCTGTGGTCATGACCATGGCTACCTCCTATCCCTTGGCCTCCTTCCTTCAACTTATGTAGGCATGGCAATATGTGGGGTCGTGGATAATGATCAACCATGGTGCTTTCTCCCCCTTGCACTCTTCACTTCTTTGTTCCCTTGCTCCCTTTTCAGCCCTAGCATGCTCGAGTTTTGTGCTTGCATTGTCTATCCTCTGACGGTGAGTACCTCCTCTTCGATTGTCAAGCAAAAACACCTGAAATCAACAAGAATGGATTAAAATGAGACATTGTTCTGTGGAAAGGCCAAACTTGGTCAAATCTCCATAAATAAATAGAAAAAGGTAGGGAGATGAACGAAAAAGGAGAGGAAGTAATAGCCAAAATTGAGGTTCACCACGGGACTACAATGGGAGCTGTTATGGTTTATTGTAATAACTAAGATCATGCTTCACATATCAGACGTATTGAAACAAGCCCAATTGATTAGAGAGATATATGCGATGCTTGGCTGACGATCAAATTATGCTTTGGAGTATAAGTAGAGTAGCCATGTGGAAAATATTAGATCAAAACCATGAAACATTTTAAATTTTGTGATTTAAAAGAGTGATACCATTACAATGAACCAAATTGTTCAAATCGAGCAACGAACACTCCTACTTGACTAAGTACATGTTTTTTAGCTGTTACTCTCTCAGTAAATTTGTAGTATGTTTATACTTCAACATTAGTGTACTATTATAGTTCTAATGTAAGAGCCAATCTTTATATTATAAATAAGAAAATGGGTGAATGATTGAGAGGCCTCCAAATTCCAATCTTAAAGATTCTATACACTCCCGCCCAAAATTTTAATCCAATCTTTTTGTTTGAATTTAAAAGATTAGCAGTAACAAGTGAATAATTAAAAAAATTTAAAAGATAAATGACATATAAGCAGTGATGAATTAAGCTACCTACGTCTCCCATACCATATCACGTCTCTACCACCAAGTTCCACATTCTCCTTGATTCCTCACCCCTCTAAACTGATATATATTGAATAATGGTGTGGCTGCTCTCTGTATCCCTCTTCAATCTCACATCGTCTCTCTAATTTCATCTCCTTCATTCTCTTCTGAGCAATCACCATGAGCCCTAACTACTCACAGTGATGACACCAAAGTGATAGACACTGCCAAACTTTTTACTTCAGTTTTAGCCTTACTGTCTGCTTCTCTCTTGTGTAAATCCTGCAGTTCAAAACCTCATTATCAACATTACAAGAGAACAAACCAATTGGGAGGCCCACTTAGGTCTTTTTTAAATTTTTTTTTGGGGCTTGAATTGATGGATTGATATGAGTGAAAACCAGAGAATTTGGTTTATCAGTGATGGTGGGGTTCAAGAAGACAAGATCTAAAATCATAGTTGTTTTCACTAATTAATTCAAGCTTGAGAATTTATTCAAGCAATTCTCTCTCTGTTTTCTCTTTTTCGCTCTCTTTTTTAGTTGCTAAGTGAGAAGAAAAAAAGGGAAGGAGTAGAGGATGCGATAATATGCGTTTCTTCTGACGTGGTTGGACAGTTTTCGATTGAAAGGGTAGTACCATTATAATGTAATTTCCATTCTTTTTACGTTTTTATTTTTTTGGGGCAGGGCTATTTGCTAGTAGTTGGAATACGTGGTGGGTTGGGGAATCTCTTATTAGTGTGAAGATTAAGTGCAAAAAACTTATCATTTAACAAAGTATTTTCCTAATGCAGCGTTTGGTTGAAAGTAATACAATCACTATACAATGGAGTCAACCATGTAATACAATTATTAGTGTAATGGAATGAGATAACAATTACATTACAATGTTTGATTATACAGTTTTTACAAGTGTAATGGAATAAATTCATCTGCAAACAATACTTAATTGTACATGTGACGTGAAATACTTGCAATTCAATTCGCATTTTATTTTTGCCTATTTTCATTATTTATAGCTTAGTTGATAACTATCATTCAATATCTTATCATCATGATTACGATATTTGACATGAGACTTACTTTACTTTATTTTTTCTAGACTATAATAATGTAATATTGTTCAAGTTTATCAAGTAGAGATAAGATGACGATGATGATGAGGATGATGATGACGTGAGAAATATATATATATATATATATATATATATATATATATATATATATATATATATATATATAAAATATCTAGAATATACAAAAATGTCGTTACAATAATACAATTATGGTCTATGTTAAACTTTATCTAACATGGAGAGGAGAGAGATGGGTGAGTGGGGCTTCAAACCATTAAAAAAATGGTGTCAAAGTAATAAGAGAGGGGAAGTAGAGGAGAGACAATGGAGAAAAGAGAGAGAAAGTTCCCAACTATAATAGCTTATAGTTGGATAGACTTTGATTCAAAGGTATGCAATCACAATTGTTTAGAAAAAGTCAAGTAATTGTAATCGCATAGATTGAGGTAAATGTGATTATAATGCAATCTTGATTACATTCCCTAATGGTAACCAAACATGGTAATGGAATCACCATTACCACTTTGATTGCATTACCACTTCGATTACATAGAACCAAATAAGCCATAAGTGTCTTTGTATATAATGGTAGGCCATATAATTTTGTCAAATCTCACAATCAACAAATGTGCCAATCCAATATATATAATAATTATTTTAAATGGTTCATAGATGAAAAGTTATTTATGGGCCACTTTTATTTTTTTGTTCTCCAAGTTACTAAATCGAAGATAACATTGTAAATGATATAAAATTTGACAAACTTGAGTTAAAATATAGAACTTGATAGAGCACTTCAAAAGTCAAAGTCATACCAAATCAACAAAAAATTGAACTTCATTTTACCTTATAATAAAAATTAATCCAAACTAAAATCCATCCAATTGTAAAAATTAGCAAACTTGTCCATAAGTATAAATATGATGGGAAAATTATTTTCATAGAAAAACAAGTTTTCATTTTTATTGCATTTTCCAAACTGAGGAGTCTACTATTTTGTACTTGAGAGTTGAGATGGAAAGATTATTAATGACTACACCTATTTTTCCTGGCCAAAAAGAAAAATCGAAAATTATTTCTTTCAATTAGTATATTTCATTTGCAGATGATATGATAATTTTTAAATATCAATGACACCGCACGTAAACATAAAATTATTGAAGTTTAGGATAAAATCAATTATCTTTAGCTTGATTTTACGTACACACATACACACATACATATGTGTGTGTGTGAGAGACAGAGAGAGAGAAAAAGAAAGAGTGTGTGTGTGTTATATACTTATATTTGTGTGTGTATACTTCTTTGACTAAAATTATAATTATATAAATCCAAGTTCTTAGTTTTCCTGTCTAGCTAAGAAAAAAATCTTAGTTTTCCCACATATATCAAATAGTATACTTAGGACTATTGTATTTCACGATAAGATACAACTATAAGTTGTAAGAAAATGTGCAGAGCTATAAGAAGTTGTAAGAAGCTGTAAGAAAATGTAAGAAGATGTAAGGAGTTGTTGAATTATTGAAGATTTGGATAGTATAATTTGTGACAATTAGGACATATTAGTCATATTTACAACTAAAATTTGATACTAAAAGTAAATAAAATACTTCTTAATATAATTGAAACAAAATATGTTTGTTTCACAAAGAACGTTTTGGATGAGAAATAATAATATTAAAATAATAAACTTATTGAAAATAAACTATTAACTAAGTTAGTTACATAACAATAAAATATATTAAACCCCATAAATTTCGTCAAGAAAATTTCATACAGTTGAGTTGATTTTTTATATTTACATTAGTTTGATCCAATAAGCAAAGTATAACCCAAAAAAAAAAAAAAAGGACAAAATTGAATACAACTCTTAAAATAAAATCCTAATTTAAGCAAATAATTTTAAATATAAATATATGGTCAATATTGTTACCGAGAAATTTTATAAATAAACCCTTAAAATATTAATCAACAATGCTTAAAATACGAAAATTGTATTGTTAAATTACCCAACCAAAAGTTAAATATTACCTTCCAAAATCCCAAAAAAAAAATAAAAACAAAAGATGAAAACTTAAATGTGCAGGCAGGAGGCTATAGAAATTTTAATACCGGGCGCTACTTTTGCCTAACACTTTACACTTTTCCTAAAGAAATCCACCCACCTTTATATTAGATGTAATGCTTTCATCGCATATAGTTTGACAGTTTTCATATATGCTTCAGACTTGAACACGAGCAAAAGCTTTGTATTATAATTTTAAAAGTATGGTCACTTATTTCATCTATAATAATATATATTATTCATGTCGAAACTCAAATATAATTTACATTGTTATATTATGTTTTCATATTTATATAAATATTGTGTTCAGAAGATACTTACAAATTTTGTATATTAGTAGCATAATTAAAAAAATATACATATTTCTGTAATTAAGATAAATGAATGTTATAAAAAATCTATATGGGATGCAAGAAGATGTAAGGAGATGTAAGAAAATGTAAGAATTATGTTAAGGATATAAGGAGCTGTAAGGAGATGTAAATTCTTAGTTAAATCCTCAAAAATACGAAATAGAATAGGGCCTTAGAGCATTATTTGTAGAAAATTTTATTTTTTATTTTTGGTTTTGACCCACATTATGCACTTTATTTATAATAATAATACATATTTATATTAAATTTTTATAATTTAGATGCTCCGTGCAAAAGCACAGGCCCAAACTAGTTTACTAAAAACTAAGTCATCTAATTACTTTATACAAGTGCAAGGAAAACCTCCTTTAAAAAAGAAAAGAAAATTTACATAGAAGTATAAATTCAAGATCAATCCATCTTGCAAATTAAAAAGGAAAGTTGATGAACACAAAATTAAAATTGAAAATCAAATATAAGTACTAATAATTTTTTTGACAAGAAAAAATATAAATATTTATGATTAATCTCCACAAATGTAGAGGACCATAATCTTATTGGATGCTTCCAACCTTGTCTACTAAGATTAGTTTTTAGGTAACTAAGAGATTATTCAGGTAATAGATCGTACGGGTGAGCGGAAAGAAATCATAGACTTAATTTTGGACGGCTTTGCACTGTACTATAGGTCAAACTAATTTTGAGATTGGTTCCACCAAAACCTGGTGGTAGCTAGGTCCAATACGCGGTCTTGAAAGTTTAAATCTACAATTGGACTAACACCCAATATCATTAATTTTTCTTAAACAAAATGTTTTAGTGAAATATAAAGACTTGCAAACTATAAATCATACCTTGTAGATCAAAATTTGGGCATTGCCTTATGCCTCCAAATCTTCTTTCTTAGTCCTACCCGCTCCGTCTCTCTGCTTCTTTGTTTTTTCCTTGTGCTTCTCTGCTTCCATTTCATATAGAAATCTTATAACTTTTTCTGACTCCTTTCTCCATCTATGCCCCCATTTGGCCAAGTTTTGTAGAGTTGGTTCCAATCACATACGGTACTAGTTTCAATAAAAAATAAATCACTGGATTTCTAAAGCCGCTCACCCTAGAGGATTGCTATTTAAATTATACGTGGTAGACTTATCAATTCGAGAGGGTCAGCTACATACGATTGAGTGTATTTGGGTTCGAATAACTGCGAGTTGAGTGTATATTAGTTTTTGGTAAAATGTAGGTCGGCTCTTTCAATTTTGCAGGTTTTGAGTCGACCCAACGGGCTTAGAATGTCTTTTCATGAGTATTTTTCTTTTGTCAAAATTAAAAACTTAGCATGTTTTTTACCTAGAAAATTGTTCCTATTTAGTGAAAAAGTATGGTAATCTAATTTCTTAAAAGAATATTAGAAGTATTAAAACTTTCCATTGTGATATATAAATGTCATGTACAAGTGGGTAAAGAATTGAGTCCCCTTTGAGTTACATAGGCCGTCCTATACATTAAAATATGGCCAATAATTGGGCAGGTCATTAATGTGCCCACACGTTTACAAAAACTTAACGTGTTGGAATTGTATGGCCTGCTATTAACTCATTTAATAATTCGGTATTTTTGTTGACTAACCGATCATTACTCAATTAGGTACACTTTGACCACTAAAAAATAGATACATTTTGTTGAGCTGACCCTAACAGAAACATGGCTGAACCACTGTCCACCACTAGCATCATAATTCATGACCAACTAGAATGGAAATCGAATAAAATGAAATTTGACGAACACTAATTAATACAATTATCTTTCAATTATAACATCAAAAATTTATATTATTGCAGGAAATATTATTTAAAGTATGGTTAAATAGATTTATTTCACTAAAAGTATAACCAATGGCTGATCTAGACATTTTGAATAGGTGTGACCATCTATTAATTCTATCACTAGTATACATAGCCCAAAAAAATATAATACATACTATGATACTCTATTTTGTACCGACGTTCCATCTCATAATTTTTAAAAATATTCTATCTCATATTTTCACACTAGCGGAACTTGACATGCAATAATCACATACCGCGCATTTTTACTCCAAAAAAACAAAAAACTGTGGTTGTCTATTGCTACATTTGTTCTTTGTGGTTCTTCATACTTTGAAGTTGACACATTTACTGCGCCGAGACCGCAAAATGTTACAATTATCTATTATTTACTAAAAGTGTTGATCACATAGGATAAATCATTAGTACCAAGCAATAAAACTAAAAAAAAAAAACAACATTAACCAATGAGGTGAACGTGTCAAATATGAAATAAAATTACAAATAAGCAATCTCTACCATCTAATTGTACCAAAAGGAAAAACAAATCAACATCAATTTCAAATTAATGATTAGTGCCAAGTTAAATAAAATTATGCACCAACAACACATTGTAACTGAACAACTGAAAAAATCAATATTGACAATAGAAGAAAATTTAAGAGACTAGTATTAGATTAAATTAAAAAGCCTAACATCCACACAAGAGGGGGGGGAAGAGAGCAAACGAGAGAGACTTCGAAAAATGCAATGCTGTTTTGGATCATAAGAGGAGATAAAAGAGAGATTTGCGTTTGGGTGTATTTAATTTTAATTTATTTTTCTATTAAATTCCAACTTATAGCTTTATTTTATGATAATGAAAATTAATGAATAAAAAAGTAAGTTGAGGCAATTTAAAAGTGATAATACACTTCCACTCATACCATTTTTTCTAATTTAATACATGATAATATAACTTTTAAGACAAGGGAAGTGTCTTGTAACGAGATATTTATCATTTTGCAAAGGGAAAAAAATAGTGATAATGCGTTACTACAAGACACTTCTTACGTGTCTTATTTTACCCAAAATCAACACTTTACATGATTTAAAATCACCAAATTTTCAATAGTTACAATAAATTATGACTTGTAAAGCTTTAGGTTTTGTCAGCTATACCAACGAGCACAAATGATACCCTAATCAAATCAACCATATCCACGAGTACCTATTATACGTGGTCCCAGATAATTGAAAACATTTATGGATAAAAAAGTAATTTTATACAATATACAAGTGATAGCGCAGTTGTATTGTACAATCATACTATTTTTCTTAATTCAATATATGATATAATTTTTAAGCAAAGACATATTAGTAGACCATAAATGTTAAATCGGATAAATGATGTGGTAGGTGCATTTGTTAGAGCTTTCCGTGAAATAACTTTGTAAGGTATCAAGCATCTGATTGTACGCTCATTCTATCAGTAGTCACCAGCAATACATATCATATTCATAGGAGTATTTGCTCCCAAAAGCATGTTGTACTCTTTATCCATATGTATTTGTTATACACAAAGCAGGTGTATACGGAGGAGTTAAAACCGCAAGTACTTGCCGTTGTAGTTAGCAACTCGCAAGTATGGGTCATACACAAAGGAGTTGTGTTTCCAAGTACCGAAGTCAATCATCTCAAATTAGGCCGAACAAAGGGTGAGTAAAATAAAACAAACAAAAAAAACTTTAATTATGATTAAACATAAGATAAATCAACTAGTCAAGTCAAAGTGCCACCCAAGTTATGCTAGCAATTATAGATGATCAGTTGCACCAAGAAAGCTCACGTAAGAACTTTTTCCAAGTTAAAAGGCTAGTTCAATTGTTCTAACGAGTTGTTTTCATGGAGTTAGCCCAATTATATTACAAGAGTAGCAACCCAGGATCTAGCTGAGATTCAGACTATTTCAGGTGCAAACACTAGCTAGCCTCCGTATCTGCACTAGACTAAAGACTTCATCTTTCACTATGAATTAATCGTCCAAAAACACGGATGTTCAAGGGTTTCATTTTCTAAGAGTGGGGCTACTAGGCTAATGTGTCGGTGAGATATGAATTTGATGCCTACCAAGCATATATGAAGTAGTGATGTTGACTCTTTTTCGATTTATTCTTTCCCTTTAATTATTTTAGTTTAGGAGGAAATTGTTGTTTATTTTTAAAAGTTGTGTTATCCCTCTTTCTAATATTGCATCCAAATGGTATTAGTGACCAACTTGTAAAATGCAATAACAATGATTTTTTATTGTTCATCACTAAATAATGAATTTTTAATGAGATTTAATGACGAAAAAGCATTTTCATTGTTACTAATATCTTAACGACAACTTTATTATGTGGTCATCAATACATGGTCATTAAAAAGTCATTTTCTAATAGTGAGATATAAGATGGAACAAATCACAATCCATGTGAGTTACTGCAGTATCCCACAAATTGTAATTGAGAGAACATGAACATTTAGTTGATCTCATTGGTATTTTTTCCCTAATATTATTTATGATAAAGTTTTAAGAAAAGTAATTCTATCATGACTAGTGGATTTTTTTAGTACCATATTCATCTACATATGTTTACCTAAAATTTTGCCATAGGTAAGAGAGCAAGAGCATATATTTTTCAATATTTTTAAAATAACAAAACACCTTTTCAATTATTGTAGGTAAGGTGGATGGATGTATGAAAATTTATTTTTTCCTAAAGGTAATAGAATGTGGGTTAGGCAGGTAAGTGAAAAGATTTTGGTTTTTTTTTTTTAATGACAACTATCAATAGATTTGTGTTTAAAACATATGCAATCAATATTGGAATGTCATTATCATATATATTCTTTACGTCCATGCGATTTTACTCCCTTCGATGAACATAACTTTGTAGCATTTAGTATAATAGTTTTAGCAGACACGATGAATTGGGTGGTAGATAAAAGTCGGGTTTAGTATAATTCAATTTGTAGTAAATACGATTTGGATGTATCTTCAACATGGGTAAAATATGAATGGGTGTTTTCTATTTTACACAGGTCTCTTGGAAACTGAATTTTATACCAAATGTGTCATTGCTCATAGATTAAAAAAAATGTACCATTGCTTTCAATTTTTCTGACAGAAAAATTTTGTGTAAAATTAAGCTCAAACTAAGCAAATATAAATAATTTATAATAGCAGTAGCTAGTAATAATAACAGTAATTACAGCAACACAACAACAACCGTTCATAGTGGTAGTAAGTAGTAACAATAAACTAAAATATGAGTATGAGTTAGTCATACAACAGTACTTGCAGTCTCATGTATGTATGTATGTATGTGTGTATAGCCAGGGTGTATGCTATTATTACGGATAAGCTCACTAAAGGGTTTGGAGATGAAGTGTCATGGTGTATGTTATCTATTAATGATATTGTTCTTGTTGATGGGATTAGGAATGCAGTTAAAAACAAATTAGAACAATGGAGATAGCTGAAATATAGAGGTTTTAAATTAAGCAGATCAAAGATTGAATACCTCAAATGTGAATTTTATCAATTGCATGGTGCATTGGACAAGTCACTATTGGTAGAGTGACAATTTCAAGGGTTGAGAACTTCAAATATTTCGGCTCCATCATTTAAAAGAGATGAGATATTGATGAAGACAATGACCAATGTATAAAAACAGGATGGCAGAAATGGAAGAATGATTCAGGTGTGCATTGTGATAAGAAAATTCATGTGTGATTAAAAGACAAAGTTTATCGTATGGTAGTCAAACTAGTATTGTTGTATGAATTAAAGTGTTGGGCAATCAGAAGGCTCAATTCTAAAATAAGAGATGACGATGATTAGGAGTATGTGTGCCATAACGATGTTGGATATGACTAAGAATGAAGTGATTAGAGAAAAAGTAGGAGTGACGCCCATAGAAGATAAGCTGAGGGAGAGTAGACTTAGGTGGGTTGGGCATGTGAAGAGGAGAAGTGTGGATGCAACTGTGAGGAAATGTGAAACAATTATTCTTCTAGAAGGTAGAAGAGGCAGATCGAGGGTGACTAAAAAAGAGTTGAAACGACGTGATTAAATAGGATTTGAACTTCTTACAATTGATAAAGGACATAACTTCTGATAGGAGTCTACGGGGTTCTAGGATTAGGGTAACAGACCACAAGTAGCTTGATTCTTATCCTTCTTTTGTCTTCTGAATGCATAGGGAATATGTAGTGTTGTGTGTTTCTACTATTATTCTCCCTTAAGCGTACTACGCTTGTGTGTGCTAGTAGTAAATAGACCTTCGTAGGATTCTTTTTATAATTGTTATCTCACTTCCATTGTTTAAGGTAATGCTCTTGTCATGGGGCCATTACCCTCTCCAAAAAAGGCCGGTCTGATGGGGTGTGCAGTGTCACCGCTTATAAGCTCAGGACCCATCCATCACTTTTTCGATGTGGGACTCTTATCCGTGACACTCTCTCAGACCCAATCCTGTGACGTCCTCATCATAGATGGGGCCCCCTGCCTACCCCACCCGTCAGAGCGTTTGGCGGGACATCAAAGTTGAGTCTAGGTTGGCTCTGATACCATTTGTCACGGGGTTATTACTCTCTCCCCAAAGCCCGGCCTGATGGGGTGTGCAGGGCCACCACTTATAAGCTTAAGACCTCCTAACACTTTTCCGATGTGGGACTCTTGTTCAACACATTCTCCCCCTTGTTTTTTATAAAAAGTTTTTTATCAATTTGACCATGTTGAAAGCCATTTTGAAGTAAGAATTTACTCAACCGCTCGTACCAGGCTCTAAGAGCTTGCCTCAAACCATATAGTGCCCTTTGGAGCTTAATACGTGATTAGGAAGATCTGGATTTTCAAGATCAGGAGGTTGTTCGACATAAACTTATTCTTGTAATAAGCCATTTAAAAAGGCGCGTTTCACATCCATTTGGAAACATTTAATACCCATGTATGAAGCAAATACTAGGAGAATACAAATGGCTTCTAAATGAGCTACGGGAGCAAAATCTTATCAAAGTCTATACTCTTTTTTTGGTCATACCCTTTCCCAACTAGTCTAGTTTTATACCATACCACATTCCCGCTTTCATCTAACTTATTTTGAAATACCCATTTTGTCCTATTCATGGGGTGGTCGTTTAGTCAGGGAGTGACAGACCATACTTGGTTTCTCTCAAATTGAACAAGCTCTTCTTGCATAGCAATAGCCCAATTAGGGTCTTCTAAGGCCTCTAAATGATTCTTTGGTTCAATAAGTGACACATAGTTGAGATATGCTCAAGAGATTAAACTTTATTCCATCAACAAGATATATGTTTTCTAAGAAATTAGGGAGACCCTTACCGATCTTACCAATTCCTAAGATTTTATCGACTTTATTGTCACCGAAGGCGATACTTCCATATTTCTTTTTCTTGATTTCAGTGAAGTGAGCTTCATTTTCGCTCATGTACCTTGACCATCTGCTATCAATATACCAAAGTTCATCACGGGCCTTTAAGCATACCTATAAAATAATAGATCAAACCTTTCTAGCCTTGACATCGAGTCTGGGTTTGACATTATTTTTGGCCATTTGATCTGGTCTTGCCCCTTTTGGTACCCAAGCTTGAATTATTTTGTTGTTTATCTTTCAAAGTGGACATGAATAAGAGATGTGATCACTTTTTAAACAATAATTGCATGTGGTGTGAGATTTGTTCTTGGATGACTCTTGAATAAAGAAGTTTTTGTATGTTTTCTTTTTGTTTAAGGGATTGTAGCCAAAACCTTCTTTATTAAAGGACGTCCTTTGAGATCCTAGTAGTTTTTTCAAGTTATCTCGTCCTTCGGTGAATTTCAAAATGAATTTTTCAAGGTCTTCACATTTAGATTGAACCTCCTTTATTCTTTTTCAAGATGTTCAATTTTTATTTAAACTTCATCATTTGCTTTTTGTAAGACTTCTTTTTCAGAAAGCAGATTATGAATAGTTTTCTTAAAGGACTTTATTTTAGACAAATATTCTTGTTCACACCGAATGCATTTGATTGAGGCTTGGGCTAATTCATCTTTAGAATATTCAAGAAGGTCAAAGTAATCTATCTCATCCCAGCTTTCATATTTTGTTTCATTGTCTTCATTTGCCACAAAACATAGGTTCGCCGCTTGTTCTTCTTCATCGTCACTATCGCTTGAGTCACTATCACTCCATGCAGCAATTATAGCTCTCTTGAATTCTTTCTTGGCCTTTCGCTTATGGTTTTTTAGCTTTCATTTGCAAGAGTAGACAGTCTTTTACAACATGCCCCAGCAAACCATAACCAAAACAAGGACAAAGATTAGATTCATTTTTGTTGTTTAAAAGTTTGTTACCTTTTGAAGATTTCTCATTCTTCTTTAAAGGAGATCCCTTTTTGTAGAACTTCTTGGGATCAAATCTTTTTTACTTGAACATTTTCTTTAATCTTTTAGCAATCATTGCCATAGAATCTTCATTTTCTCTGCTTGACTCATCTTCTAAGCTGAGGATGTCTTCATTTCTAGTTTTGAATGTTACTCCCTTAGTTTCTTTTTCTTCTTCATCTTCTTTAAGATGGATTTCATGCATGAGAAGTTTCCTGAGTAAATCATCCATAGCTAGTCTCTTAAGGTTTTAAGCTTCTTCAATTGCAGTGACCTTGGGATCCCATTTATTTTTGGGAAGACATCAAAATATTTTCCTAACCATTTCCTAATTGGTGTATGTCTTGCCAAGTGATTTGAGGTTGTTGGTTATGTCTGTGAATCTTGTCAACGTCTCCTTGATTGTTTCGTCGGGTGCATTTTGAATAATTCATGTTGATGGACAAATATGTTGATTTTTGTTTCTTTTACTTGACTCGTCCCTTCATATGTCACCACCAGCTTGTCCCAAATTTCATTCAGCTGATTCACATACATAATATATGATTGTATTCATTAGTATCCAACCCACAATATAGGATATGCATAGCATTATAATTTTGTGAAAGTCTTACGAAGTCTTCTTAGGTGTCTTGATCTTCGGTTTTTATGACGGACTTCCCATCGATCGTAGTCTTCGGCACGTATGGACCTTTCGTCACAATACTCCACAATTCATAATCTTCAGTCTTGATGAACATCTGCATCAAAATTTTCCAGCAAGAAAAGTCAGTGCGCTTAAACAAGGGAGGCCTAGTAGTAGAGCGACCTTGATCACAGTAGCCTTCTCCGGTAGCAGCTATGATCACTACGCACTTGACATTAAAGTCAATGTGCAGTGGGTCTAGCTCTGATACCAATTGTTGGTCTGATTTGACTAGTAAAATCACCCTAGAGGGGGTGAATATGGTGATAATCAAAGTCATAAAATAATTGAAATAGAAATGCAAAAAATGTAAATGTGGATAAAACACACTATTTATAGAGGTTCGGCAACGCCTAGTCCTCTACCCACGGGCGCCCCTCACCAATGAGATTTTGAACCTTTTTCTTTTATTAGGTCGATCGATTACACACGATTCACTAATCGTACAACCTATGAGTTGACCCTACAACTCTAGGTGTCCAAATGTATGCGTTCCTCCCCAACCGTACTTGGGTAGTTGGCTCTCCGACTAATCAACCCAGCTCAATACAAAGAAAGATAACAACCATAAGATACACTTCTTTGGTAGAGAACAAAATAAATATGCCAATGTAAGTTCAAATTCTTCTCAAATTCCTCCTGTTGGTTTGCAAATGCAGCGTCTGCTTTTTCTTCTTGTGTTATATTTTTTTGTTGTTCCTCAGCCTTCAAGATGCTTGAATATTTATAGCAAACCCTTGAGAGAGTCATTAGAGACTAGCCGTTAGGTCCATTTGAATTTTTAGCTCAGTTCAAGGGCTTGAAACACAGTTCAGTGTCCTTCAAAAATTTACAACTTTAGCAAGCATTCACATTGTTTTTAATGAGTCTAATGATGGTAGGCTAAGCTCTTCTTCATTCTAAGAGTTAAAGCTTAGCAAATATGATGATGATGAGGAGGAAGAAGACACAAGAGCCAAGACAAATAAGGAGCATGAAGAGCCACCTCAAGAGCCAAATACTGAAAACAATATGTCTCTTACATGTAAAGAGCCAAATGTCATGAATAAAGAAGAAGCATCAGCCAGTGCCCCAAATGAAGAGACCTTGCATGAATCAAGACAAGGCTACAAATACAAGTCACATCATCCTCCAGACAACTTACTCACTGGTATATATTTCATTTAATGATATTTATTCCTATTATTATAAGATAATTATTCCTTTTACCTGTCAAAAGATTTTTAACCACTAGAACATTTTCCGAATAACTTTTTTATGTATGTTTCTTGGAATCGATCGTCTTGCGTGTGGAGATGTTTGCAGAGGTAAGTCTACCAACATTTGGATCTCCCCAAGCCACATAAAATTACATTGGGAGTTGTTGTTGTTGCTGTTGTGTGTATATATAAGTGTGTGCATATATATATATATATATATATATATATATATATATATATATTATATATATATATATAATATATATATATATATATATATATATATATATATATCTATATATATATATGCATGCATGTATGTATGTATGTATGTATATGTATGTGTGCATATACACGCAACGGATGCATATATATATCATATATATATATATATATATATTATATATATATATATATATATATGTCAAACAAAACATAATGCTTACTACTCTATGTGTCGCTGTCCTATTGAATGCTGATGTGGCGAAATTCTAATTGGAGCATGTTAGTATTGTTGATAGTTTACTCCTAGTTAGCAATGGTCATTATTTATGTATGTTTGCAGATAATCTAGGGGAACAACTCATTTGGTATAATGTGAAGTTAGTATTGATAGCTATTATTATCTTAATAAATTCTAAAATGCAACCAATGCAATTGTTAGACACAGTTAATTGTATCGAGCACAATATCTAAAATTTAGTTTTTGTCATGCAAGTATTATATACATATTAACAGTGTTTATGAGATTTTCTTTTTAAGCTAAGATGTACAAATAACAATATTAATTAAAATCTCTTATACATTATTAAAGATGTACTATTATAGTTTACCCATATAAATTTCTATGCTGCATAAAGTGAAATATCAAAAAGAGTTACTAATTAAGCTTTTACATCTTGTCAATGGTTAACATTCATTTGATTGTAAATTGAGGCCACTGTTCTCTTTGAAATCTTATTATGCATGTTAATGTGCCTTAACAATAAATAGGCTTTTTGTTTTTGTGTTTAATATTGTTAACTCAATTATATAATATCAGCTCTATCAGATGATTATTTGTGTCCTTACGATTTAGAAGATATAGACGTAATAATCATTATTAATATTGATTTCGTAATTGATGAGATGGGTGATTACATTGCATTACAAATCAATCCAATTAATGATCATTAGTAAGTTAAAGTTCATTGTCAAATAGAAATATTACATGCTCTAATTGGAATTTGCCACATAAGTATGCACTATTAGGGCATCTCATATTGCGCAAGCATTGTGTTTGGTATCATTTTAATGTATAAACTTGCTTTGGTAACCCGTGCAATGCACATGTTAATTTTTAATGTTTTATAAACTTTAACAACTTTTTAAATGTTGATTACAATAAATAATCTTGTAAAGCTATACCTATTAAAAAATCATAACTAACTTAATGAAAAAAATAATTATAATAATTGTATTTTGATAATTTCTCTATATCTTTTAAATAATATGCTATAAAACAATATTAAAATTCATTTAATTTATTAATAACAAAACTAGGTTTATCAGTTGTTTATAACTTTAGTATTTATTTGATTAAACATTCAAGAGTTGGTTTAGTATTCACAAGATCATATTAAGTCTTAATAGTGTGCTAAATCAAATTTAGGATTTTGTTCTTCTCAATTTATCATAAATACTTATCATCAGCATTCAGCATTGGTAAGCACTAATCAACAGTCAATGCCAATTACACCTAATCAGCACTCATGAGCACTTAGTCATATTTTCTACGCACAATTTTAACCCTGATCAGTACTCAGTAATACTCGCCAGCACTAATTGACACTCATCAGCATTGCTTAGTAATAAGTTATTTATGATAAGTTGAAAAGAATAGGAACTAAATAGATTGAGTTAGATCCTTTGTATTCTACTGCCCTTTTAATCTCGTATGAAGTACAAATTAGTCTTGTAATAATTCAAGTCCAAAACTCATTAGTTTTCTACATAGTAAACCTAATGAGGTTTCTTTTTTTTTTTCTAATGATTTAAGTAAAATATAATATAACATTTAAGTTTTATTTGAAGTCCTTTAAAATCTTATTCTAGTTTATTTTGTTATATTGATCTCAGCATGCTTGAAAATCTTGATGAATGAAAAACAAAATTTCTTTAACTATGTATCAATAATTAGAGCCTAATTAAATACGACTTTTAAGGACAACATTTATGCTTGTTAAAAATTGTGTAGATTTGGGATTTGCTTTGTCGTTATCAAGCCTCCCAAATTTTGTTGTACACACTTAGGTTTCCCTTATAAACTTCTCTTTTGATATATAAATAGATACTAGACTTCATTTGTACACAACATGTGAAAATGACTAAACTAAAGCTATTTAGTAATGTACAGATACACACATAGCGCTGGCAAAAATTCGGGTTCAAGTCAACTTCAAGTCGGAAAAATTGGATAATATTAAAATTCGGGCAAGAAATTGACGACTAATATCCATTTTTTCGCATCGGGGAATTCGAACTAGGGTAAATTCAGGTCAAAATTAGGTTCGGACATTAGTAATATGAAAAATGTTATGCCTAGATTTAAAATTTGAAACTACCCGATTTTTTTTGGGTCAGATAAATTCAGGTATTCGGATCAACTCTACAGATACCTAATAAACATATTACCATTTGGAACAAAAGACTGCTATAAAGTTATGCTATAAAGACAAAAAAATATCATTTGGTAACAAAAATGTCTTTTCTATAAAAAAAGAACTTAGAAAATTATAGATAGATACTAATAATATAATAAAGAAAAACCACACTGTTGACCAAACAATAAGAAAGTAAACATTGGACAATAGTTAGAAAAAGATTTTATATATAAAATTAAATGCAACCAATCTTATTGAACATACTACACAATACGAAGAAAAACAAAAAGAGAAAAAGGGACTTATTACAAAGGGGCGCATATATTTGATGTGTTACTACAAATAAATAAAAAAAAAAACTGTAAGGGGCGCATATTTAGAGTGTAAACTAATAACAATGACAGATAGTATATTACAGGCTGATATTTTCTCCCTACTCTTTTATATGTGAGAATAGATGGCTTTAGCCCAAATCACCCTATTCGATCTAAATTAATTCAATCATTAATTTTAAATATATGTCCAGCAAAAAAAAAATTGAAATACATTAATGATAATTGCCTACTACGCACAAATCTCCTTTAAAGATAAATGTTATACAAAACAAATTGGATGTAAGAGTTCTCCTAATAAGTTTTAAGGGATTTCTTGAAAAGATAAATTAAAAGAATGCTAAGCGCAATATTAAAGCATAATAGTCAGTTACTTTTTTCATAGTCAGTTACTTTTTTCATATTGTAAATTAAGCTTTACTAAAAAATCTAGATCGACATTTTGGAGGTTTTAAAGAAGGGAAGATTGGACGGTCCTATAGAAAAGAATGGAAAAATTTACGTTCTCTTAAGCTACACTTTCATATGAAACAATCAAAATTACAAAAAGTTTTTTTTTTTTGGGTAAAAGGTAAGTTGTTTTACTAGTCACCAAGGCATGTACATAAGTTTAATGACCCAGGCATAGCCAAGTTAAAACATTGTAACTTTCACTTAACCATATCCCTCTTAACTTGCTCATGAACATTCTCCCACAATCTGCTTTAATAGCAAATACATCTGTATGAACATTTAGGTATAATCTTCTATTTCTCTCAATTCAACAATTATGTGCAATTATAGCCACCAACAAATATATCTTCAACTTCCATTTCCAGCTTGCTCTCAGTTGAGGTAACTAGTCTTGCCAATTTGTACCCGCTGCCTGCCATATCTTCATGTGCATTATTTCACTGAACCAATACTCACACAGCACTGAAGTCCGTTGACAATTAAAGAACAAATGCTCATTACTTTCATACTCCATCTGACAAAGACTGCATTCTGGTGAGCAATCAAGTCCCATACCCGGCATTATATCACATGTATGTAATCTTCTCTTAAATTGAAGCCACAAAATGAAAGAGCACTTGGGAATTTTTAAAGAATGCCAGAGCTTGGCTTACTTGCTCTCATTCTAAGTAGGTTGTAACCCATTTAGTGTTGTAACAGCTAACTATTGACAGGTTCATCCTTCGTTGTATCTCTTCCCTGACATGCATTAGTTTCTTCCTATACCAACTACACTTTGTTATGGGTTGTTATTGCCGAATAGTTGTTCCTTTTAAATAGTAGTGATGCACCCGCTTGATCCAAAGAAAGTCAGCCTTTTCTATAATTTGCCACAAGAGTTTTGCCACCACAGCTTTGTTCCAGCTCACTATATCTTTAATGTCAATTCCCCCCTCAGATTTAGGCAGACACTTTGTGTCCCAATTAACTAATGCTACCCCTTTCATCTCAATATCAGCTTTTTATAAAAAAGCTCTACATATCTGATTAACTCTCTTTAATGTACTCTTGGTAATACAAACATTTGGGCCCAGTAAGCCATGATGCTTATAAGCATAGAGTTAACAAGTTGTACTATTTTGACATATATGAGTTTTTTTGCAGGCCAAGCTCTCACACAAGCTACCATTATATCCACTAATGCACAACATTCGCTCTTCGTTAGTATCTGGGGTTTAACACGTACTCCCATATACCTAAATGGAAACGTGCCTTTTTCGAAACAAGTAATTTGCAATATTCTTTCTTTCTTCTCTTCCTCCACCACTGCTATAACCATCTTAGTTTTGGATGTGTTTGCAACAAGTCTAGTGCAGTTAACAAAATCAAAGAAAGCTGTCAACAAGCATTGCACACTTCCTTCTTCAGCTTTGTAGAACAATAGTAGATCATCTACAAAGCTTAGGGAGCATAAATTGAGCTCTTTGCATCCTCGATGGAACTTAAAACACCTTTGCTCTATTGCTACCTTCAAAGTTCTTGACAAGTATACCATCAAAAGAACAAACAAAAGAGGGGACAAGGGCTCGCCTTGTCTCAGTCTTCTATTACTTCCAAAGAACTCATAAAGTTTACTTTTGAGCTTCATAGAAAATCTGGTAGTGGCATTATAAGCCATAACAAGCCTCATAAAATATGGGGGGGGACCCATAATGCAGTATTAATTGTTCCAAGCGTTACTAATTCATTGTGTCCTATGCCTTTTTTGTAACGAACTTAATAATGCACAAAGGTGATATATTTTTCCTACTATAAAATTTCACTAAGCCGTCACATATAAGGACATTATGCAAGCTAGATCTTCGTATAACAAAGGCGTAATCTATGATCCATTAGCTATCCATGGTAGCATTGGTTTGATCCCTACGCATAAGACCTTTGTTATACACTTATAAAGGGTGTTACAACAAGCAATAAGTCTTACATCATTTGGGGTAATAGTGTTTACCACTTTAGGTACCATAGCCAGCCCAGTAGCATTTACCTGATAAGTAATTTACCTATCAGGAAACATTCTTGCACATCTTTGCAAACATTTGGTCCAACAATATCCCATGTACTTTTGAAGAATATACTATCAAAACCATCAGGTCCTAGGCTCTTAGAGCTTCCAATGCTAAACATAGCTTGTTTCACCTCTGTCATGGATAATGGGTTCACAAGGTCCTTCTGTTGTTACAAAGTAAGGTAATTTACCTTCAATATCACTTCAAAGATGGGTTACACACTATAATTTTTGCTTTGAAGAAACTCTGAAATTGATTTACTAGAATCTCTCTAATATCATTCTGATTACAAGTCAGCTCACCATTATGCATCCTGAAAGCTTTGAGAGAGTAAGTACAGTGCCTCTGCTTAACGCTATCAAAATAGAATGAGGTACATCTATCCCCCATTTTAAGACAATCCTCTTTTGCTTTTTACTGCAATAGACATCTTTTAGCAAGGAGACAAGTCATGCATTCCTCCTATAGGTGCTTCTTTTTCTTATAGAGTGCAAAATTTAAGGGCATTCCATTTATTTCTTGCTACTTCTGATGTCGTTCCTACTGAATCTTCACAACATTTTAGTGTGCATCACCATGAACCCCCCTATTAAGCTGCTTCAATTGTTCTTGAGCATCTATAGTTTAGAGACCACTTGGAACATACTTGTCCCCTTGATTTCCTAGTTCCAAACACTCAACACAGTCTCTCTGAACCCAGGGACCTTGACCCACATATTCAAAAATTAGAATTTGTGCTTTTTCTTAGCAATTGTGTGATGAGGGTACAATAATAGAGGACGATGATTAGAAATATCTTCTGGCAACACCTTATAAAAGGCCTCAGAATATGATTCTAGAGTTGCCACATTTAGTAACATTTTGCCTAGTCGAGAAAAGATTCATGTGCTGCCTTGCTTGTTGCTCCATTTAAAATCAGAGCCCCTATACTCTAGCTCTTGCAATTGACAATTATCCACACAAGATATAAACTCCTCTATGTTAGCATAGGTTATTTGATCACCACCGACCCTCTCATTTTGCTGTAGTAAGCTGTTAAAATCACCCGTAATAAATTAAGGATAAGCTATAGTGTGGCTCAATCATTCAATAGCTAACCATAACTTGCGTCTTTCTGCCTTCTCATTTGCTATACACAAAGGTAACAAAGATCCCCCCTAGATATAATCAACATGAATAGACTGTTTATATACTTATAGGTCTTAACATGGCACTTACAAGCATTCTAGCTGACCCAAATTCTGCTTTAATATTCAGATGTAGCATTAGCAACTAAAACACAATGACCCATTGTAGCCTTGATTTCCCACACCTTCAAAGCTACAACGTTAGTTTTAGGTAGTCCTAAAAACTCAAATCTATTTTGCTTCAGGAGAGTCTTTATTACATTATATTTATTTAGCCCATTAAAGCCCCTTATATTCCAAAAACACAGACTCCCCATGGTCTTTATACAGACCATGAAAGGTATTATGTAACACCAAGCCCACAGGTGGAGTGATACACTGCTGCCAAAAGGTGATCATGTTTGATTCCAATATTATAAGAGGTTACTATTCTGCATTATCATTCACACCAATCTAGTCCTGACCCTGAACTTGGTGCTCTTCACTTACCATCTCCTCCTGCACTTGGTTCTGCCCAGGTACTATGTCTTACCAATGCCATTCCTTCGTATGCTTTTCCCTACATGTGTCTTCCAATTGCCCAAACATTAAGCAATAGTTACACTCCATTGGTTTCCAAGCATATTCCACCTTTTGCACCACCAAGATACCACAATCATCCATAAATGTGACTTCCTTAAGAAATGCCTGGTTCAAGTCCATTTCTATTAGTAATCTAACAAATTTTGTACACAACTTATTCTGAGTTACCTTATCAGTTGCTAATGACTTCCCTAATAAGCTGCCTAATTTGCTCAGCCCCTCCTTTCTCTATTGTTTAGAGTCCATATCAAGGAAGATAGCATAGGCAGGAATCTTAACAAGTTTATCTTTATCGATAGTTTGATCCAATGCACATGCTTGTATTATGGGTGGCTTCTTATGAAAATATACGAAATTCTGCTTCAACACTTCATCTCGTCCTAGCACTGACTGAAATCGCATAATGAATACTCCATCAACCTTAACAATAGCTTGCTTAAACCCCCTATTCCCCCATAAGCTCCTGAAGAAACCCTTGGTGACTTGAATTGGGGGATTAGCTCACAACACAAAACAAGCACTTGATGAACTCCAGAATTCGATTTCCGATTGAATTTCAGAAGTTTCAATACATTGTATTTTGACCCCATTGTGCTCTAATGGTGGCGTGTAATCTAATTTCAACCCAAAGTTTGGACCTACCAGGTTCGTAGTTTCCTCACGCTCCATTTGAACGCATTCAAATTCTGCGGACTGTGAGTTTGACTGACTCTACTACCTTATTGCATCAATTCAATGTTAAAAACTCTCCATCATCTCCTCCTTTGCAAATAACATCTCCCTCAAACTTGCTCCATTCAAATCCCCAGCATTAACATTCGGTGTAACAGCGAGATTAATATCTTGGCTTAAATCTTTGCCTCCATTAGTACCTTGCTCACTACCGATGGGTGACCGAAAAGAAGGTTTTCAAGTGCGTTTAGTTTTCTTCGCCATTTCTCTCACTAGTTCTCCCTCTATAGACCATTTTTTCCCCCTTAAAGATTGTACTATTTTGAAGGCTCTAAGAAAAGAGGCAAGCGAACCCTAGGGGCAAAAAAAAATTGTAGGAGCAAATATTTTAAATAAGAAGAAGAACCAAATGTTAAAACATTAAATCATAATTGTTCAAAGGTCAATGTCATTAGAGTCAGCAACCAAGTTAGAATTGGTTTGGTGTGTTCGGAATTCGAATCATAAATTGGGTCGAGGATCATAATATCCCAAATGCTATTTGTCCAAAGGAGTGAAAATTATTTTTACAAGTATAAAAATCACAATAAATATTTGTAATGAAAATATAAGTTCAACTTAACTATATTTTTGTAGAAAATTTTGATGCAAAATATATATTATTAAAGTGAACTTCTAAATTTAAATGATGTATATGACTATAATGAATTTGATTTAGGATTACAAATCAATATTTAGAGTCATAGAATTGTATTACAATTGTACCAGACATTGTTCAAACCAGACTAAGGTCATACATTATGGAGTCAACATGCCAAGCAACAGATAATGTTATCTTAAAAGCTTCTAACCTAGTGGACTGGTTGAAATCTGATAGAATATATTACTAATTGTAAATTTTTGTTGGTTTCATTTATTATGTATTCAGGTGAGAACCTCATATTTGACACCTTGAATTTTCAAGCGAAATTGGGTTGGCTCAAATTGTTTCCTAGCCAAATTAAGTTTTATAAAAAGAAAATTGTGAACATAAAGTTGTATAATGGAGAGCAAAAAACTAAAGGTGCCAAGTTAATTATATAATTTGGTAGAACTTTTGTTTTTGTTTTGTGTTGATGAGATTGCAATTTAAGTTGCGCTCCATTACTGAAACTTAGACAACTCTCATCTCATTGCATATACTAATCAAGAGCAAGTATGGAAAATGCAATAACAACAATTATTAAGCGTCTGTTCTTGTCAATTTATCATAAGTTGTTACTTACCAACGATGATGGTTGATGATAAGTGTTGATGACTGCTAATGAGGGCTAATATTGTGAGTAGAAAATATAACTATGTATTGATAAGCATTGACTAGTGCTAATTTATGCTGATCAGTGCTTATCAGTGCTAAATGCTAATGATAAGTACTAATGGCAAGTTGAAAGAAACATGCCCTAAAATGTTTGTCAGTAATCAATATAGGATGGTCTAAGTTGTTTGATACTTATTTTCCTTAATTAAGATGTTAACATCAAGTCTGGTGATTAGAAAAAAATTTGTGATGGAAAAGCTATATCCCTTGATCGGGAACACTATGTTGGCTCCAGTAAAAAAATAGGCCTAAAGACATGAAAAAAAAATGATATAAGTAATATCATTAATGCTCATCTATTTAGTAAATGCTACTGAATTCACACTAACAGATCAGTGCAATAGTTTTTTAAAACTAATAATTATAAATACTAAAGTAGTACTACAGTAGTAAATAAGAAGACACACTACAATAGTAGTACACCTTATAAATGTCAATTGGGATAGCTGATGAGGTAGATATGCATTTTCACAGCACGATTCATAATGGTTTACGAAATTATTAAGATTAACAAGGCATCAAGCATCTTATTATGTGCTCCATCACTACCCCCAAAGATTTTGATTCGGGTATTCTCTTTCCAGAAACATAAAATAAATGCAAAAAAGCACATGAACTTACACTGAGGTCATATAATTTTTTTTTTTTCATTTTCTTTGGCGTAATTTTCCTAGTATAAATATGCAGTGGACAAAAACAGAAGTACTTAGAATATACAACCAGATCTAGAAGAAGGCACATATAAATTATACTACCACTAGTTCTTCGTGCCGGTCTCAAGGTACTAATTATATTTGACTTGAAGCTAATTTCTAATTCATTCTAAGTTTGCTTTTGGTCTGGATTAGCGAATTGTAGTTCGTTAGAAGTATTTTAGCACAAGAGCAATTTTCTTTGTCTTCTTGCATTGATTATTCATGTGTGTTGCTTGGGAATTAATAGAATTTCGTTGGATAGGCAGCAAATATGGCCCAGCCACAGCACCACGTATCTGTCACCATAACCAACGATTGGCGAGGTAACCTAAAGCTTGCACGTGGGGATAAATTTGTCCCTGAAACTATCCTCAAAGGAAATTCTATTTTCTTCATGGCCGCGAACCCCGAAGGGTATATGATCTATCAGGGCACCAATGTCTAAGGTGGACCCCCTGACTGTGAGTGGCTCTTGGGTTGGAACATGCTTGGTCAAAGTAATCAAGTGTGTATAAGTCTCATCAACGCTTCTCCTAGGTCCTAATCTAGTCCTATGCACCACGTGGGTAAGAAATAGAATAGGCCTCTTAACT
>JAKOGI010000932.1:217500-227500 GCA_029747015.1 Carnegiea gigantea
GATTCATTGCCTCAGACCACCCACCCAGGATTACTAACTGTCAACCAACAAACTTAAGGGTTAGAGTAATACATATATAGGTACAGAGCCGACTACATGCTTATACATACAATAATGAGCTTAAATATTTACAACATGATAAGCATCGAACACTTTGCAGGCCTAACAAACGACTTCTGATGGGTCGGCATCAAAATAACTCCAGAAATATCCTTTATACCTGCTCAAACTACACCTGGAAAAGGAAGTAAGTAAAGGGATGAGTAACCACACGCTCAATGAGAATTTGTTGACTCCTTAAAACTAAAACAGTTGAGGGCAATAATACAATAATAGTCACATGTCACACATTTATACGTTACTATCATATTAGGCAATCATAGTCCCCAAGGAAAGATTACCGGCCATCAACTTCATACTAGCCACTCAAACTCATTTCTAGGCCCTTAACGATTAAACTTCCGTACTAACAAGTATTTAGGCACATAAATAAGCAGGCAACAAGGATTGAGTAAGACGCTTTTAAACACACTTTTGAAAGCGTAGTGACTCATGATATGTTCCAAGGATAGTTTATAAATCATGTTCACTTCTTCAAGGCTCATTATTCTTTCTAAAAGTTTCAGAAATACTCATATTCGCAAGAAAGACTTGGCAAGAAACTTTCTTTTACAGGATATGCACATTTGAAAGGTTAGATGTTCGATGCATTACTAGGATAAAACCATACTTTATTTGAAATTTCATTTAAACTATATTTGAAATCTTATTCATATGATATGCATAGGAAATTTTCTTTCTTTTTCTTGAAAACACTCTACTCAGCCTCTTGAGGCTCATATTCCTTTAAAAAAAAAAAATCTCCTTCATATTGGTTCTCTAATGACCCTTATAAACTTTTCGAATCTTATTCGAACTAGTCTCTTAATGGCCCTTAAAATCTTTCTTTTTTGAAACACTTAAAATGGTGAAATGTCAACTGCTTTTCTTATTTATTGGGAAAATACTCTTGGCATAAGATCATTATAATGTGCTGGCTAGGAGAGATCTACACTCGCTTTAAATGAGATCATCACTCACAACTCACGTTATTCACGGGGTATACATAACATAAGATTTGGCCAAAACGTGTCTCAGTAGAGTAGCTCTAACTTCGATGTTGTCCTCTATGGGGGCAACAGCTCACGCCTTATCTTGCATCTAGTCCCCCCTCAAGATTTTATTATGCGTCATTCATTATCGAACATTACCTTTAGGGGGAACAGCTCACGCCTTATCTTGCGTCCAGTTCCTAACATAACCTTTGGGGGGAACAGCTCATACCTTATCTTGCGTCTAGTTCCCATCCTCAAGGTTTGGCCAATTGCCTAGCACCATCTTAGCCTTTAAAATCAGATTAAATCCTCTTAGGTTATAAAAGATGTCACTGTCACACACAATAAGTTTCACCTTTAAGTGAATCACATTTCATTTCTCATTTTTAGTTGATTACTTTATTAAAGTCTTGCTTGTCTAACAAAATAACCCATAACCTTACTAGTGGTTTATGGTTCTTTCATTTTCAACTTAAAAACATCTTATAATCATAATAAATTTGCTGACTCGTAAATCGAAACTCATTTGAAACGTGAGGTAATTAGTTAGCATTTAATTCAAACTAGGTTTGTAATAAAATCTCCAGTTGCCATTTTTCAGCTTGTTTCAATCCCTTTTTAAAACTCGAAGAAGGATGCATAAACAAGCTAAAGCCTTAAAACGTTTTCAAACTTGTTACTAGTTTGCTTTTTAGCTTTCTAGACCTATCGACTATTCAATTGACTCACTCACTAAGTAGTTCAACGATTTGATATCTTTTTAGGCTACAATCATCTTAACAAAATAATATGCAAGTGGTGAACATTTAGAAACATTTGAAATTAAGGAAACACACTTTTAACGACCCTTTTAAAGATTTCTAAAGTTAACAAACTATTCATATAGCATCACTTAAACAACATTAAGAGGGAAGGGTTTACAAGTAGCACATTCAAACACTTCATAACTCAATTTGACAGAATCTGTATAATAAGCCACACATAGCCTCGCAATCCATACGATTGCAGTTAATCACAACTCAGGCTCCCTCTTTACACAACAACGGCCACAAGAACCTCAAATTTCTCATTAGTTCCACCTCAAACCATCCAACTACCAACTCCAATCGATATTGTCTTAGATGAATCAATAGTTCATGAAACCATCAAATACAAGCGTACCATTCATAGTAATTGCCATAAACAGGATTTAAGCATAACCTACTAATTTAGCAATGACATTTAAACAGAAATCAGCATGCTCTACAAATACCTCAAATCGCCCAATTAGCATCCTCAAGCTTCAAAATAGAATTTAGGTCTAATAAACTACGCAATAATAGCACTAAGGCAACATTCTGTATTTTTCTACAATCTCCAAAACTAACCAATTAGTAGAATTGTGCATCGATTCAACATGCGAATAACCCAAAATCAGCACGATGCTTATAATTTCTCAATCTCGATTCTAATTTTACCCAAGCTGATTACTAAACTCAGAATCAACATGCACTAACTAAATTTAGTTAAATTCGTTGAAAATAAGAGTAATTTAAGAGTAAAGAAATCCCCACCTTGATTCCAAGCTAGAGGCTCGATTCCAAGGCTGCTGGCTCGACTTTAGGTGCTAGAACAACTCCAATCCTCGACTCTTGCTCACTGATGCACGAACAGCACCCAACCACGCCTAACCTACGAAATTCAGTCCCCCAATTTTGATGTAAATTCCACTCACTAACTTGAGGTTGAATTGGTTGTTTGGAGCTATGAATTTACCCCAATTTATAGAGGATTGAAACCACTAGAAGCTAGATTGCATAGCCAAGCTCGGGTATGCATTTGTGCTTTTATTCACCGCCCAACCCACCAAAAAACGTGGCAAAGACCTTCGAATTTCTACCCAGAGTTGCACCTAAGTTTCCTTTGTTGTGAGGAAGGTTGAATGAGGGGGATTTCGAGTTGGGTTGAGGAGAAATTGATGTTTCTTGGGCTTCCATGGCCATGTCTGTAGAGTAGAGAAGAGGAAGAGGATGAAGAGCAGAGAGAGGGAGAATGGGGCTCGAGGGGGGGGTCGTGACTGGAGAGGGAAGAGAAGGGGGGTCTTGCATGATTTTACAAAAATGCCCCTCTTCCCCCCCCCCCTCTTTTTTTGTTTCAAGCTTGCCCAATACTTAACGTCGCTATTCTAACCTCGAACTTCATATTCTAAATCCAAATCGATAATACGATCTCTCGTCGGTTAATCGTTCCTAAATACATCAAGGTTTGATTTAGTAGACCTCGAAACTAATTCTAAGGTTGAAAACCTAATCGTATTCGGAAAACGACTAAATTAAACTATCGGTATATTTTAATGGGACAAATTAGCACGAATTAACTTTAAAATCAATAACAACAATAATAATTCTTTTTAATAAAATTATTGCTCACATAAGCACATCGAGCATAATTTAACTCATATAGTTACTAAAATATGATTTTATAATGTAAAAAGGCAATACAATCAGCTTTACGAAAGATAAAGAATGCACGTGTTACATTCTTCCCCCTTAAAAGAATTTCGTCCCCGAAATTCCCAAACTAAGTTCAGTCGTACCTAAGATTTGCACACGTGTGATACAATCTACACAACTCAAACTAATATCTAAAATCTTGTTTCACATTTAATTGAAATCGAAAAAGAGGCTTATGGTATTCAGTCTCCTCATCACCAATCCTCTTCGAGTGGCTACTCACTCTGTTTAGGTGCCGAGGGCAATCACATAGAAGATGGGGAATTGAGTTGGCATGAAAAACCATATTAAGCTTGTTCTAAAAAGGAACATAGATTTTTAATTATCTAGACTTAATCCGCATAGTAAACAACAACTCTATGTACATGCATCATCATGAATTGAAATCTAAAGATAGGACAATTAGGCAGTAATACCTCAAGGTCATATACAAGTAGTCTCATTCTAAAACATGAATTCAGTCGCTTTTAGGATCGAAACAGTTAACCTGGGGAATCTTATAACACATTAGGGTAACAAGGACATCACATAGCACCACGCAGTACCACTTAAGCATCACGGCATCGCATAGAATCAACGATTCAACATTCTCAAGCCTAGGAATCATAAACAGCATGAAACCGTCTAATATGCATATAGCAAGCAATTCACAAAAAAGAAGCATATGCAACTGACATTCCTATGTTCACACATAATTTCTTTAGCAATTAAGAATTTACACAAAAAGGGTATTGCCTAGAGCTTTGAGTCAGGAAAACAATCTTTAATCGCTTACTAACAAATTGTCATGAACACATCAAGCAATAAATGCATCTGGATATGTAGGTACTTGAAATATCAATGCAAAACAAATACAAGCCTTAGAATCAACAGTAGGGCCTTACCAGATAATTAGAAAGGTCTTTAATGCAAAAGATTAACTCACTATTTAGGAAGGGTCTTAGCTTTTAAGGCCTCTATGTTTTAAAAGGACGATGGTTTAACTGCTTCCAGCTCTTTCCCTACCAACCATTGAGTGCGTCTGCGCACTCTATTATCGGGCCCGAGGAGCAAATCGTACTTAAGGGGCAAGAATGAGCTTGGAGTTAAAACATTCTTAGTTGTTTGAGTTCAAACCACGTGCACTTGAAACTTTTGATTCAAATTACCAAGGTGTATAAGCAAAACAACTTTCGATTGAGCTAACACTTAACTTGTTCACGAGAATACAAGTCACTCAGCCTGTACCCTAGCAAACGGTTCATTCTTTTAATCAATGAGCTCACTCAAGCTGCACATATCTAGCTAAATGCACCCACATTCACACAAAAACCACATTTGCATACAAAAGCAGGCATAAATCACATCATCATGAATGCATTCCTAGATAACTATATAAAATGCAAGACTTAGGTTGCGGCCTATGATTGCAGGACCTTACTCTGATACCATCTTGTAACACCCCCAATGCCTAGGGCTAGGAGCGTTCACTACTTTTTAAATCCTACTTAAATTCTTGGGCGAAACGAACAGAATTTCGCCTGAAAAATGACCATTTCCTAGGCTAAAAGCCTTACAAAAATCCCTGCAATCAATTGAAGCGTAAAGAATTCTAAAGTTAGCTCAACGGTTACACGCCGGAGTCCACAGCTCTACGGATCACTCACCCGGAGTACACCAAGACCATAATGTCCATAATAAAGAAGGAAATCAAATATACAACTCGTTGGATCACACATCCTGAGTACTGAGGTTTACATCCTAAAATGTGACTAACTTTAGTTAAAAGAACATCTGGCTAAAAAGATCATTGGCTCACATGTCCATACAGAGCGACTTCTAACCTTTATACATTACATGAACTAAAGTGCTATATCACGTACAATTACAACTCTAGGATACATCATTTTACATCATTAAACACATAAAACAACTTCTATATGTGCACCCATGACACCTTATCAACCAAGGGTAAACTCCAACTTGGCAAAAGTGAATCGACTTGTACTTGTCACACAGAAAACCTAGGAAAAGGGAAAAGAGTAATGGGATGAGCAACCACATGCTCAGTGAGAATTCCTTAACTCTTTAAAACCAAAATAGTTGCAGGCAATAATACTAATAATAGTCACATATTACGCATTTATACTTTACTATCATATTAGGCAATCATAGTCCCGAATGAAAAATTACCACCCATAAACTTCATACTAGCCACTCAAACTCATTTATAGGGCCTTAATGACCAAACTTCCCTACTAATAAGTATTTAGGCACATAAATAAGCAGGTAATAAGGATTGAGTAAGATGCTTTCAAACACACTTTTGAAAATGCAGTAATTCATGATATGTTCCAAGGATAGTTTATAAATCACGTTAACTTCTTCAAGGCTTATAATTCCTTCTAAAAGTTTCTGAAATACTCATATTGGTAAGAAAGACTTAGCAAGAAACTTTCTTTCATACGATATGCACATTTGAAAGCTTAAATTTTGAAAGCATTACTAGGATAAAATCATACTTTATTTGAAATTTCATTTAAACTATATTTGAAATCCCATCCATAAGATATGCCCAGGAAGCTTTCATTCTTTTTCTTGAAAACACTCTACTCAGCCTCCTGAGGCTCATATTCTTCAAAAAGAAATCTCTTTCGTATTGGTCTTCTAATGACCCTTACAAGCTTTTCGAATCTTATTCGAACTGGCCTCTTAATGGCCCTTAAAATCTTTCTTTTTTGAAATACTTAAAATGGCGAAATGCCAACTGCTTTTCTTATTTATTGGAAAAATACTCTTGGCATAAGATTATCATAATGTGCTGGTTAGGAGAGATCTACACTCGCCCTAAATGGGATCATCACTCACAACTCACGTTATCCCTGGGGTATACGTAACATAACATTTGGCCAAAACGCGTCTCAGCAGAGTAGCTCTAACTTCGATATTATCCTCTATAGGGGCAACAGCTCATGCATTATCTTGCATCCAGTCCCCCCCTCAAGGTTTTATTACGCATCACTCATTATTGAACATTACCTTTAGGTGGAACAGCTCACGCCTTATCTTGCGTCTAGTTCTCCACATGACCTTTGGGGGGAACAGCTCACGCCTTATCTTGCGTCCAGTTCCTACCTTCAATGTCTGACCAATTTTCCAGTACTATCTTAGCCTTTAAAATCATATTAAATCCTCTTAGGTTATAAAAGACGTCACTGTCACACATAGTAAGTTTCAGCTTCAAGTGAATCACATTTCATTTCTCTTTTTCAGTTGATTACTTCATTAAAGTCTTGCTTGTTTAACAAAATAATCCATAATCTTACTAATGGTTTATGGTTCTTTCGTTTTCAACTTAAAAACCTTTTATAATTGTAATAAATTTTCTAATTCGGAAATTGAAAATCATTTGAAACATAAGGTAATTAGTTAGCATTTAATTCAAACTAGATTAGTGATAAAATCCTCAGTTGCCATTTTTCAGCTCGTTTCAATCCATTTTTAAAACTCAAAGAAGGATGCATAAACAAACTAAAGCCTTAAAACTTTTTCAAACTTGTTACTAGTTTCCTTTTTAGCTTCCTAGACCTATCGAGTATTCAGTTGAGTCATTCACTGAGTAGTTGGACGACATGAGATCTTTTTAGGCTAAAATCATCTTAACAAATTAGTAGGCAATTGGTGAACATTAGATACATTTGAAATTATGGAAACACACTTTTAACGACCTTTTTAAAGATTTCTAAAGTTTACAAACTATTCACATAGCATCACTTAAACAGCATCAAGAGGGAAGGGGTTCACAACTAGTACATTCAAACACTTCATAACTCAACTTGATGGAATCTACCTAATAAGCCACACATGACCTCGCAATCCACTCGATTACGGTCAATCACAATCCAGGCTTCCTCCTCACACGACAACGGCCACAAGAACCTCAAATTTCTCATTAGTTCCAGCTCAAACCATCCAACTATCAATTCGATTCGATATTGTCTTAGGCAAATCAGTAGTTCATGAAACCATCAAATACAAGCATACCATGCATACTAATTGCCACAAACAGGATTTAAGCATAACCGTACTGATTTAGCAATGACTTTTAAACAAAAATCAGCATGCTCTGCAAATACCTCAAATCGCCCGGTTAGCATCCTCAAGCTTTAAAACAGAATTTAGGTCTAATAAACTGATGCAATAATAGCACTAAGGCAACATTCCATGTTTTTCTACAATCTCCAAAACTGACCAATTAGTAGAATTGTGCATCGATTCAACATGCGAATAACCCAAAATCAACACGATGCTTATAATTTCTCAATCTCGATTCCAATTTCATCCAAGCTGATTACTAAACTCAGAATCAATATGCACTAACTAATTTAGCTAAATTCATTAAAAATAATAGTAATTTAGGAGTAAAGAAATCCCCACCTCAATTCCAAGCTAGAGGCTCGATTCCAAGGCTGCTGGCTCGACTTTAGGTGCTGGAACAATTCCAATCCTCGACTCTTGCTCACTGATGCACGAACAGCAACCCACCGTGCCTAACTCATGAAATTTAGTCCCCTAATTTTGACGCAAATTCCACTCACTAACTTGAGGTTGAATTGGGTGCTTGGAGCTACGAATTTACCCCAATTTATAGAGGATTAAAACCACTAGAAGCTAGATTGCATGGCCAAGCTAGGGGCATGCGTTCGTGCTTTGATTCGCCGTGCAACCCACCAGAAAATGTGGCAAAGACCTTTGAATTTCTACCCAGATTCGCACCAAGGGTACATTTGTTGGTGGGGAAGGTTGAATGTGGGGGATTTCGAGTTGGGTTGAGGAGAAATCGAGGTTTCTCGGGCTTCCATGGTCGTGTCTGTAGAGCGAAGAAGAGGAAGAAGATGAAGAGCAGAGAGAAGGAGAATGGGGCTCAAGGGGGTCACGACTGGAGGGGGAAAAAAGGGGGTTCTCGCACGATTTTACAAAAATGCCCCTCTCTTTTCCCTTTTCTTTTTGTTTCAAGCTTGCCCAATACTTAACACCGCTAGTCTAACCTCGAACTTCATATTCTAAACCTAAATCGATAATATGAACTCTTGTCGATTAATCGTTCCCAAATATGTCAAGGTTCGATTTAATAAACCTCGAAACTAATTTTAAGATTGACAAGCTAATCGTATTCGGAAAACGATTAAATTAAACTATCGGTACAATTTAATGGCACAAATTAGCACCAATTAACTTTAAAATAATAATAACAATAATAATTCTTTTTAATAAAATAATCGTTCACATAAACACATCGATAAAAATTTAACTCATATAGGTACTAAAATACGATTTTATAATGTAAAAAGGCAATACAATCAGCTTTACGAAAGATAAAGAATGCGAGTGTTACAACTTCAGTGTTTTCGTTGTGTAGACAATCATATGTACCCGAGCATGTGGTTAAATGTACTACAAAAATTAGTGAGCGGCATGAGAATGTACCAGGTCATGAACCGTCTTTTTAAGGGAAATGTAAACTAGTTGTGGAACACGTTATTATGGCATGGGAAATGAACAAGTTTGGACATGTTACTAATGACGCACAACTAGCAAGTACGATGTGTTGTTAAAGTTTAACAAGAATGGTTTTGTAATATTTGCATTAATTACAGTAGGACCTAATGCCCCCCTTTATTATTTGGTGGGAATGGTGAAATGAGGGACGGAACCTCTCCCACCAGCCCGGGTCATTTTCCATCTCAAAGGGGTGTCAATCACACGTATTTAATGCACCACCCCACTTGCTTCCTCCACCTTCCCATCTAACCTCTGTACGTGAGAGGAGTTAGAAAATCTGATGCCTTTACAATCAACAATTTAGTTGGTTTAAACATATAAGTGTAGTAATTACCAACAACGAATGTAGGTGAGAGGATCAATGGCTAACCGCGGTACTTTACCACATTAGCAGGGATGATGTGTCGCTGCAGTGAACTGGTTGAAATTATATTCGCCGAAAGGGACCATTATAGAAGGCACACTATCTGTGAAGTGGTAATTACCCTTATTGAAAGCAAGGTACTTATTTTACAACGACTTCTATTTCTTGTATTGTTTTGTCGGGGAACTAAATAAATTTCTCCTGGAACACGATAATTACAGAGGAGGGGTGATCACTTCGTATGGGTTGATGCAACCATGCCGATAGACGCAAGAGTGTATATGTGCAACCTTAAGGTTGAAATGCGACGATTAAGACCAGAACCTCTTACAACAACTGCTACATTGAGGGTGTGAAAGGAGAGTGAATTGTTTTTCAAAACACAGGTTGCAGATGCCACTCATGGTCAAGTGCAGTGGATGTCAATGTTCATGGTTACCTTACTGTTATACATCATGCTGCTAAGTGTAGTTGTCGAGTAGGGTTCGTACTAGACAACAAGTTTTTCA
>JAKOGI010000932.1:232500-250000 GCA_029747015.1 Carnegiea gigantea
AAGTTATAAAACCCCCGGGCTTTATTTTTTTTTTGGTTGGGTTCCATTTTTTTTGTTCCGAGCCTTTTCAAATTTTATGTTGGGTCTTTTTGTGTTTTGGACTAATTTTCTTTTGTTGGGCCTTTTTTTCATTTTTTTTTGGCCCAAAAATATTTACTTGACCCGAAGGATAAAATCCCGATCCTTATTTGTTCAGCCTGGAATATTTTTTTTATGATGTAGGCCGCTTTCATTTTGGGTTGTACTGTTTCAAATTTGGATTATTGAATGTTTGCTCCCATGATCATATAAATTTGTTTTATATGGTTGGAAATGGCTATTATTTTTGTTGTAAGCTATTTATATATATAGATATTATATATATAGATATATTTTGGCCCCTTATCCTCATATTACATTGATTATGGTATGATATTTTTAGGTTGATTATATAATTTTGTGTTATATATATTAAGACAAAGGTATACATATGTATAGTTGTATTAATGAATTAGTTTTCAGAACACTAACTGAATACATATTTACATAATCAAAAGTGAATATTTTCGTGATATTCATTGAATAAAATGTGAATTAGTTTAACAAAAACCTTAAGGAAATTCTATGAGATTAATAATTAAATTAAAGAGGCTCCAAAATTCGCAAACTGTACGTGATGATTATGAGCTTAGCGAAATTTTCGACGTATATGTGAATGGGGCTTTCTAGGTAATTTAATTATTAAATAATATGTCAAACAGATAAAATATACTTTCAGATATAGCAGATAGAAACATAGGTTGCATGCAATCTAATGACAAACTGGATGGTTTGAACTATGATATTGGCATCTGAAGGTCCAGTTTTATCTAAACAATGATAATATGCTGGACCTCTAACCTCCTCTGTGGCTCCTCCGGCTGAAAAAATGAACAAGGTAAGTAGTTACTGCAACTGTAGTAGTACAAAGAAAAACTAAAAAACATACCAAGCATAGTTCAAACGTGATCGTTCTGCCCGCTACACTATGCTGTTCATGCTGGGACGATCTCCTAGGTGAGTTTTGAATGCTTCACACTGCTAAGGACATGTAGATGCAGTTTAAGATTAGGTTCGGGCAGACATTTGCTACAAGGTTGCGTACCTTGTAGCTGAAATGGATGCAATATACTATTGACTCCATCGTAGTGTCCTCCGAACACCTTTGAACTATGAGTGCTATGGTTCGAGACCTCAAGGCTGCAAGGGCAAGAGGTTTTCTGAGTAGGAACAAGTCCTGAATGTGATTAAGGCTTTTCCCAATGATAATGAACCTTGGAAGAGTTTTAAAGTGTTCATGGCACACAGTGAGCACATCAACACTTTCGAGGCAATCTCCAACATCTCGAAAAGGAGGAAGAGTGCTTAAAGCTATATGCGCCTCCCCAGTGTGGCATTCGTTGCCAAGGATTGGGCCCAAGGGCAGAAATCTAACGTGGTAAGAAACCTAAGAAAGGCCCCCGTCCTCCTCAACTCTCGCTCCAATGCTGGTACTGCCAAGAAGCATAAAGCTAAGGGCAACGGAGCTAAGGATATAGCAATGTGTGAAGTGCTATAACTGTGAAAGAAGAGCCATTTAGCTCGGGATTGTCCTGAGCCGCCAAGGTAACCTACTTCTACTAAAACTTCCTAAATTATATATTTGTTCCCATGCATCCGTTGCTAACTCTCTTCCTCAATGGATTGTAGACACGGGGGCAACCAAGCACATAGTTCAGGATAGAGCTGGATTCGTAGATTCCATCACTACCCGTTGGGTTCACGGACTGTCGTAATGGGGAACAGTAGCGAAGAAGATGTCCTTGGAGTAGGAACATACCACTCACACTCCGTGAAGGAAAACAAGCTGCTCCTTCATGACGCCCTCTATGTACTTGGGTGTGATGTTCCTTATTTCTTAAGTTTCTTTAGTAAGATTAGTTTTACTTTTGGTTTTCGTCCAGACGATTTTAGATTTGTTCTATAATGGCAATTTGCTTGGCCAGCAACTTTAAAAGGAGATTTTATTGTTTTAGATTTGGATGATAACTATAATAATATATCCTCTTGCTTATGTTTCTTATTTGACTCTAATTCTGAATCTATTAAGTGCATGCTAAACTTGGCCATGTGGGCCAAGATAGGATAAATAGGCTAGGTAAGAATTCTTCTAGACGACTCACTAGGTTAGTTACCTAGGTGTGAGTCATGTTTAGCTAGAAAGGCAACAAGAAGCCTTTCGGTAATGCCATGAGAGCATCTAGTCCCTTAGAGTTAATCCACTCAGACATATACGGACCTATGAACATCAAAGCACGACATAGGGCTATCTATTTCATTACTCTCATAGACGATTATTCAGATATTGGTATGTGTACCTATTATCTAATCGCTACGAGGCACTTGATGTATTCAAACACTTCGTAGCGGAAGTAGAGACTCAATTGGAACGTAGGGTTAAGATCCTTTGAACTGATCGAGTCGTGAATACCTCTCTGATATGTTCAAGGAGTTCTGTAAGGAAAAAGGTATACAAAGACAGCTAACGATTCCACGCACCCACAACAGAACGTGCTGCGGAGCGCAGGAATCGTACATTGCTTCACATGGTCAGGTCAATGATGGCACATGCTAGCCTCCTATCAGTTTTTAGGCGGATGCGCTGCTTACGGCAGCCTACATACTCATCGTGTGCCAAGTAAGAGTGTACTTGCCACACCATATGAGTTTATGGTTTGGTAAGAAGCCATCCTTGGACCATTTATTGCCCATGGGGTTCAGCTGGGTATGTGCATAACTCACCCAAAATATGGAAAAACTTGGTCCAAGAGCCACCAAAATGGTGTTCATTAGATACCCTGCACTCAAAAGGATATGTGCTGTACGGGGAACATCCAAATGGTGGCATGACGGAAATAGACTCCCGCAATGTCGACTTTCTTGAGGATGAGTTCCCGACCATTGGTGAAGTCAAGAAGGATGTCAAATTATTTGAGTTACAGCAAAACATCCCACTATCATTCGGTGAAGGGTGAGGATTTTGGATTCTAACCAAGTCACCGAAGATGGTATGCCTCCCCTATCCGAAGGAATGGGGGGAAACTTACCTGCCCAGAAAAGCGAGTAAGGTCCGTCCTCAATCTCCAGTTCTCAACATGCACTTAGCCCACATGTTCGGGATCCCATGCCCCAGAGGGATAGTAGGAGTACTCTCCATATGTTCAGGTCTACACCCCTTAGAAAAAGGGGGAGTGATATCTTGCCCAGGCAGGCGAATAATGAAGGCCCCAGGCCCCGAAGGAGTGAGCGTGGAAGAATTTCTCGCGAATATTCCAATCGAAGAGGAAATATTCCTATGCATCCCTTGAAGTCGGGCGCCTACCCTTACGAAGAAGCACTTGACTCACCAAGCCATAGAGAGGGATGAATGCTATGAGGGATGAAATGGACTCGATGGCAAGAAACAAAGTTTGGGAACTTGTTGATCTTCCACCCCAGTGGTAAGTCTATGGGAAACAAGTGGGTTTTCAAGATAAACCTCGGGCAGATAGATCGATCGACAAGTTCAAAGCCCATTTAGTGAGAAAGGGTTTACACAAATTGAGGGTGTAGACTGTGAAGAGACATTTTCTCCTGTGGTGAGATTTGCCTCTATTCGCCTACCCTGGCCATGGTTGCCCATTTGGATTAGAATTATTCCAAATGAATGTAAAGACTGCTTTCCTCAATGGCAGCCTTGAGGAAGAAATTTATATGGACCAACCCCATTGGTTTTTATATCAAAGGGATAAGAGGACAAGGTATTCGTCTTAAAAGGTCCATATATGGTCTTAAGCAGTTCTTCCAGTCTTGGTACTTAAGATTCCATGAAATTATAACTTCGTTTGGCTTATCCATGGTTTCGGAGCACCACTGTATGTGTATGTCAAAGATCAACCGGGGGGATTATGTTCCTTACCCTATACGTTGACGACATACTACTGGTTGGGAAACAATTTGGAGATAATCGAGCCACTAAAAGGTGGCTTATCCTCTGTCTTTGAGATGAAGGATATAGGTGAAGCAGTGTATGTCCTAGGCGTGGAAATAATAAGGAATCGCCCTAAGAAACTTTTAGGTATAAAGCCAGAGGCATATATCAGGAAGTCTTAGAACGTTCGTATGCATTATTCCAAACCCGTAGACACTCCAATGAAAGGTTTAACTTGAGCCTCGAATCAATACCCAAAACCAGACAAAGGAAAGGAAGCCATGGAGCAATGTCCCCCTATGCTAGTGCTGTAGGAAGCTTAATGTACGCCATGTTATGTACACGACCGGACATTTGTTTTGCGGTTGGTCTGGTAAGTCTTACAAAGCAACCCAGGACAGGCTCATTGGCAAGCAGTTAAGAGAGTCATGCGTTACCTTTGTGGTACAAACCAACTTGGTCCTATGCTTATCAGGGCGGGGACCTTAAGTTGAGAGGATACTCAGATGCCGATTGGGTGGTGACCCGGATGAGTCCAATCAACCTCAGCATATGTGTTCCCCTGAGTGGGAGCCATATCATGGTGCAGTAAGAAGCAAGACTGCATAGCTCTGTCGACCATGGAGGCAGAATGCGTATGTAGCCTAAGCCACGGCAGCAGGTATGTAGCTTAGGAGCTTCCTCCATGACCTCAACCTCACTCCGAGAGCTGATGATCCTGTAGAGATGTTATGTGACAATACAGTTGCCATCCAGTTCGCCAAAGATCTGAAATTCCATCGAAAGACCAAACACATCAAGAGGTGTTATCACTTCGTGCGAGACGCCATAAAGACAAAGGAGGTTGCCATCAAGTATATACCCACCAACAAGATGATCGTTGATCCATTAACTAAACCGATTCTAAGATATGCTTTCAAAGCACATTCATTGAGTCTAGGACTTCGCAGAGTTTAGTTTTTTGAATAAAATCTTGTATATATAATAGATACATTCTTCATGTAAAAGGCATTTATGAAATAAGGATAAGTCTTTTTTTTCTAAATGTTTTGTGATTTATCTATTAGACAGGTTGAAAAAGTCACAGGGTTCTGATTGGCCTAGTTTACACAGGCAATCCCTGATACTTGCGTAGGCGGGCGGGATGAGACGTAATCATATTGGCACTAGGTGTTGCAATATTGATAACTCATAACATATGATTGAGAAATAGTCGCCTTAGTAAGTCTAAGATGAGACTCAAGGAAGTCGAATATGAGACATGATTTATATTGAAGCCTTAAAAGCCGAATCTTGAGTGTCAAGATTAGCATTCAGTATGTTATCTATTGGCTCACGTTAGATTTTTGGGTGAAAATCCTAGACTGATGATTCGCATGGCATATAAGGTGATGATCCCAAGTAAGTGGGAGCTATGTCATGATACGCATTTCATACTGTGTGTGTTTAAAAGGACGACCATATACAGAGTGACAACTAACCTCCCTATCTCTTGTCACTGGTGACCGTAGGCGAGAACCCTTTTGACTAAAAGCTATGATACTAAATCAAAACTTGATGAAGCTACTTTAATGTGTTTTTTCAAGAACCACGATGTATACGGTTCACAAGGACATATTAGGAAAGCTGTTAAGTTAAGATGTAGTATCATGAGTGTTTAAGGAAAAGTCTATCTGTCATCACAATATCAGCCCAAGGCGATTATATTGAGTGTAAATCAAATGATATATCATGGCATACAGGGATTAGTAATGCCACTGGTGATGTTTAGGATGACTTGAGGTATCACATTCTGTGAAAGCGCTATGTTAGTTAGATGGTAATTTAATATAGCATATTTGTTATTTTCGGTCGCACGTCCTATTCCCAGTATGAAGTGCGAGGAGGCATGGTTCATTGAGAGCAATGTGTGTTTGCGGCCTTTGTGGCCGAGTGGGAGCTGTCGGATGGGCCTATTAGTTTGAGGCCCAACGGCCACAAAAACGGCTGCGTAGAACCTAGTTGTTCCTCCCATTACCTATAAAGGAGGCTTGGGAGGGTCAGCCAAATACACAGAAATAACGATTATACTCTCCTCCCCTCCCTCCCCACGGTTGCCCTACCATCACTGTCGGGTATTCGGGTTTAGGGAAACGTGGAAATCCCTTAAGCGACTCTCTAGTAGCCGCTTGGTATTATATTTAGGCATAACTGGTTTTCCTTATTATCATAGATATTACCAACAGTACGCTTCCCGCATTCAGGTTAGTCCTAATTCTTCTTACAGGATTGATGTTGGATTCTTAATCTTCATTGCTTGTACTTATTTGTGTTGAAATGATTGAATTCTACCTTGTGATTAAAGTGTTTGTACTTGAATTGGCCCAATTATTTGCTTATGGTAGATAGTTGAGTGAAGTGCCGAAAGGAAAAACTTGCTATTTGACCAATATGACAGGAGTTGGTTTAGCAATACTTGAAAGAGATTTGCTTGTTAAGAGGAAATTTAGCCAATCAAAAGTCTACAACTTAATTAAAGCAAGGACATTCGAAAGAATGTTAAATGAATTAGTTTAGGCGATTTAGTTTACTTCGAAAGAAAAGACTGAATTTTAGTTCGATTGCACTCCTTTTAATCACCCAATCTAAATTAAGTGCATAATTTAATCCATTGATCCAACTCTTTACTAAGTGAAATAATTCCCTAGATATTTTAATCCAATTGAATTTTCCATTAGTTGATTTACGTAATTCGAACAACCCATTGGAACTTGTTTGCTTAGCCTTCTATAATAGATCAAACTCAATAGATTGACATTTGGTCTCCGTTGAAACGATATTAAAAACTAAACTAAAACAGTCATGCGCTTATGGTAGTGTAACGTTTTTTTGAATATCACTCATTGCACACCATCCACACCCATCCACTCTCAAAACCCTTTTTACGGTCGCATTTATGGAGAAAGAGAGTTTAGAAGTTTGCGCTGAACGATATTATAAACTGCTTAGATTACGTGTGTCTCTATTCCTTGGACTATCAATCCTTGTTGGGTTAAAAGTAAGATCGCCGGAATAATTTTTCAAGTTTGGCTTAGTGAATGTACGTCATAGCTCAACAAACATTATATTAAAGCTCACCAAAAAGACATAGTATTATATTGTTTGCTCACTCATTTTTTAGTATAAATAGTTAGTGTTCCTCATATACCATATTTAACATATCAAATATATTTGTATCTCACTAAACATTTATCGTGGCTCAGTAAATAAATAGTATAGCTTACTAAAAATAAAGTATAGATCACTAGCAAATGTCATTGCTTACCAAAAATATTGTGTAAAAGCTCACCAAAAAGATATCTAATTGTAGTTCAGGCAAAAGATATATCATAAAAGTTCAAAAGATTAAATAATAACATATCACATTAAACATTGTCAATTGTCAATTGTCAATTGTCGTCACCATTTTTGCAAAATTATTGGTAGATTAAGTAGATTGTGTCCAGACCTGCAATTGACCTGACTCAAATCTGACATGAACCCGCCCAAAAATTTTGGGTTTTGAATACGATTTTCTCGACCCGAACTCGAAATAAACAAACCTGAAAAACCCATAATTTTTGGGTCAAACCCGACCCGAACCCAAACCTGCCCACTCAACCCGAATTTTATATACTTACGTTTTATTTTCTTTAATTTTTCTCTTAACAATAATAGTTTTTCATTATACAAATCGTTTAGAAAGATGTTATACAATTACCAGATCCCTTCACAATTAGACAATGGTTCCCATTTTTTTTTCCCATAAACAACGTTATCTACAACTTAAATGGTACAATTTTGAAATGCTCCGTGAAACAACTCTAATATAAGAAAAACAATTTGGAATCAGATAAGTATCGAAAATGTGCGAGTCATGACCACTATATTCTTCCTAAAATGAATATGTCTCATCGCATTTTAACCAAGATTATTTCTATAATAATCTAAATTTTGATTTTTTAATTAATAGATAATTATATAAATCTTACGCGCATATAATATTCTTTCGTTTGACTTCCTTCTAATTGGTCCAAATCTAATGCAATATTGGGTAATGGACCAACTTATGTTCGTATAGGATCGACGTACTAAAGAAAGCATGCTTGATTAGGTAATGCTATGTTAATTAACGAAACATCAAATTATTAACGGGCTATTAACGGGTCAAAACCGCTCCGATCGTTTAACAAGCTTTAGATGGGCCGACCCATGAATGACCGACCAATTATTAATATTTTAATACTGGTTAACCAATCCAAACGCGACTCATTGTCCACCTGCACATGAATTTCCATACATCAGTTGAAAATTTTGGATATTTTTGATATTCTGTTGAAAAAATTATAATTACAATGCTTGTTTATTAAATGCACACAATTTTAAGTAATAAATATGCCGAATTTTTGAATTTTGACAAAAAAAGAAATAATTCATTAAAAAGGCGCTTCAAACCCGTTGGGTTGATCCGAAACCCGTAAATCGAAATATGCCCGCCCGTATTTTACTTTGAACCGAAATACACCCGGCCGTACTTTTATCCGAACCTGTATACACCCGACCCGTATGTGACCCGCAATTGACATGTCCATATGTATCTATAAATTTGAGGCCATTATAAAAAATAAATGGTTTAATTCTCAAAAATGTTTTAATTCTCAAAACCTACACACTGATTTCATGTTTCTGCTTCGCAAAAAATTTCAGTTTTTGTGTCCAAACTGCTTTCTTGTGGGGCGCTTCTTTTGCTGAGATCCATCCTGTTATTTATTTACTGCTTTTATTTGTTAGGGGGTTCCCTTTATTATATTATTTATTAGTAGTATTAGTATTTCTTCAGTAGTGGCATTCTTTTTATTATTAGCATTATTTTTAGTAGTTTGTAGTTGGTTGTGGCTTTCTCAAGTGTCCTGTGTTGGTAGTTAGCTAGGGTGTTTGCTGACCTCGTAAGTGTGTGCGTCTGTGGCGAGCCATGTAACTGTTTCAGCCTGTCCTCCGGGGAGTCTTGGGGTTAGGAGGGGATTTAGGGCGTGCGAAAATCGCCTAGCGTCCTAGAATATTGGTCTCTCATGGGTAAGTCGTTAGAAATTAGTTTAAGACTTTTGCGTAGGCGTAAGATTAATATAGTGTGCGTCCAGGAGACGAGTGGGTTGGGGCTAAAGTTAAGAGAGATTGATGAGTACAAACTTTGGTACTCGGGGTCAACCAAGGCGAAGAAGGAGTCGGCATCTTGGTTTGAAGGATCTGGCGCGACCAGGTGGTCGAAATGAGGCGTCAGAGCGATCGGATTATGGCCATTAAGGTTTTGGTGGGTTCAGTTTTCGTGAACGTGGTGAGTGTGTATGCGCCCCAAGTAGGCCTGCCGGAGGAAACTAAGAAGCTCTTCTGGGAGGACGTAGAGGTCATCCAAGAGGTCCCTCGGAGCGAGAAACTGTTCATAGGAGGAGACTTTAACGGCCATATCGGCGCGGAGGCAGCGGGTTATGATGGGGTCTACGGGGGCTTCGGTTTTGGAGAGAGAAACGCGGGACGGGTCTCCATGTTAGACTTTACGGTGGCCTTTGATTTGTTGGTGGCCAACTCCTTCTTCAAGAAGAAGGAGGACTACCTAGTCACATTCAAGAGCAGCTCTTGCAAGACCCAGATTGACTATTTCGGAGAGCGTGTAAGGACTGCAAAGTGATTCCCAGCGAGTTTCTGGGAACTCAATACAGGTTGCTGGTTTTAGATGTAGTGTGCAAGTATCCTAGGAGGACGAAGAGGAGAGTCGGAGAACCCAGAATTAAGTGGTGGACCCTCACGAAAGAGAAGGCGGGGTTAATAGCAGAAAGAATAGCTGAGGAGAGAGCTTGGAGGAGGGCAGAAGACGCCGATTCGATGTGAGAGGCTGTGGCGGACTGCATCCGAAGGTCGGCTAAGGAAACTCTAGGTTTTTCCAGGGGAGGCGGCAACAGGATGGAGGGCGCCTGGTGGTGGAACGAAGAGATAAAGGAGAAAGTCAAGGCAAAAAAAGAGGCTTACGCAGAGTTCATGAGCAGCAGTTCGGAAGAAGAGAGGGAGCAAAAGAAGATTGGATACAAGGCGGCCAAGAAGGTAGCCAGAAAGGCGACGGTAGTAGCAAAGAGCCAGGCGTTTGATAGATTGTACCATAGATTGGGGACGAAGGAAGGGGAGAAGGAGGTTCTTAAACTGGCTAGGGCGCAGGAAAGGAAGACTAGGGATTTGGGAGTGGTAAGGTATATCAAAGACGAAGAGGGTAAGGTGTTGACTGAGGATGTTGAAATTAAGGAGAAATGGCAAAGGTTCTTTGTTAAACTCTTAAATGGGGAAGGGGTGCGAGAGGACTCTCGTAGGGGCGAAGAGGGTAGGGATCAGAGTGCGGGCGATCTTATAACAAAGGAGGAGATTAGGGAGGCCTTGAAGAAGATGGCGAATGGAAAGGCAGTGGGCCCGGACCAGATACCGGTGGAGGTTTGGAAGTTTATGGGGGAGGTAGGTCTAAAGTGGCTCACGGAGCTGTTCAATGTTATTTTCAGAATCGCCAAGATGCCCAGAGAGTGGAGGGTCAGCACAGTCGTCCCATTGTACAAAAACAAAGGGGATATCCAAGATTGTAATAACTTTAGGGGCATCAAGCTGCTCAGTCACACTATGAAGCTTTGGGAGAGGGTGATTGAGAGAATGTTATGGGAAGATGTTGAGGTTTCAGAGAATCAATTTGGTTTTATGCCAGGCAGGTCGACCATTGAGGCGATCTACCTCCTCAGAGGGCTCATGGGCTTGTTCAGGGATAGAAAGGTGGATCTCCATATGGTGTTCATTGACGTAGAGAAAGCATATGATACAGTCCTGAGGAGGTATTGTGGAGATGTTTGGAAGAGAAAAGGGTGTCGCCCGCGTACATCCGTGTAATCAAGGATATGTACGAGGGAGGGCGGACGCGTGTTAGGACACCGGGAGGGGTCTCCAATGACTTCGCTTTAGTATGGGCCTGCATCAGGGCTCCGTCTTAAGCCCGTTTCTGCTTTAGTTTTGGATGAACTCACTAGAGGAATCCAGGACGAGGTGCCTTGGTGCATGTTATTTGCAGATGACATCGTTCTTATCGATGTGACCAGGCAGGGGGTGAATGACAGGTTAAAGAGTTGGAGGCATACGCTGGAAGATAGGGGTTTCCGGTTAAGTAGATCAAAAACGGAATACCTCCATTGTCGTTTCAGTGGAAGGATAGAAGAGGGGGGAGACATCACACTGGATGTAAGGGTGATTCTAAAGGTCGCTAAATTTAAGTATATGGGCTCGATCATCCAGCAGAACGGGAACATTGACGAGGATATTAGCCAGCGGATAAGAGTGAGTTGGCAAAAGTGGAAGTCAGCGTCAGGGGTGCTGTGTGACAAGAGAGTGCCTCTAGGTTTGAAAGGCAAAATCTATCGGAGGGTAATTAGACCAGCTGTTCCCTATGGATCGGAGTGTTGGCCTCTAAAAAAGATGCAGGTTCAAAGGTTGATAGTAGATGAGATGAGAATGGTCAGGTGGATGTGTGGCTTTACGAGATTGGACGGAATTAGGAATGGCGTTATCAGGAGCTTAGCCGAAGTTGCCCCCATAGAGGAGAAGATGAGGGAATCGAGGCTTAGATGGTTCGGCCACGTAAAGAGGAGAAGTGTAGCAGCCCCAGTGCAGAGATGCGAGATGATCACCCCCCGGTGGAAGGAGAGGGAGGGGTAGATCGAAGAAGAGCCTAGAGGAAGTAGTTAGAGAGGACCTGAGAGTTGTCGGTCTGACGGAGGACATGGCTCAGGATAGGAGGCTGTGGCGAGATAGGATTAAGGTCTCTGATTGTAGGGGACCGGCTCCGTAGGTGGTAGTAGCTTCGGTGGGGTGAGGTGGTGTGCTTGTCTACAGGTCGTGCTTGTCTGGGATGTGACGGCATCTAACGCCCCTGGTTTGTTGAGGTATGTCTCCGCTCCTTGTTTTTCTGCTCTTCGTACCCTTTTCCCCCATTGGTAATTGGTTTGCAATCGTTTCCTCTTTAAACCTTTTTCTCAAAAACTGTTTTTGTGGGTCTTTAGGAATCAACCTCTTTATGGGTCGGAATACCGGTGGGGGTTGCCTACAGCTGGATCTCCCCAGATCCGGCGAAAGCGGGACCCACACTGGGAGTTGTTGTTGTTGTTGTTGTGTCCAAATTGCACTATGTCACCGGGTTCACAATGTAAGTGTTAAAGCATTTCCACCACAAGGCACCCTGCGAAATCGAAAACCAATTTCCCATAAAATTCTTTTTACACCCCCCTGCCCAAACAAAAGACACATCCTTCGTGCAAATCTTTCAATCATGAACAAACGTTTTTAACTCAACAACAAATTTGTTAATTTTTTTCCCTCTATAAAATTTATTGTCCAAACAAAACTATGAAATCGAAAAACCATCTCCGAGAAGACTCTTTTTACACGCCCCACAACAACACAGCCTTCATTCAGATCCTTCAATCATGCACAAAATTTTCAACTCAACAACAAAATTTGGTTTGTTAATTTTCTTTAACTCTGTAAAATCTATTGTCCAAACAAAACTGTATAAAGAAGTTGGTTCCAAGTATCTGGAACACCAGCAAGACACCAATGGCTACAATCTAGGTATTTAGGGCCACCACCAGCATAAATGGAAGGGTGACCATCTTTTCTCAATTGACTAAGATATGTAATGTCAAGCAAACATGCAGGATTCTGCATTTCATCTAGTACACTCTTCACTATGAATTCTCCTGGATGTGGAACACCAGCAAATTTTGATTCATCTATCGGCCGAGTTTGCCTGTAACAGAACCTTGCTCTTGGCTGCCGCCATTCGCTTCCACTGATTCATTCCAATTGGACATAAAACAAGAGTTATCTATCCGGTATAGTAATGAGCTATATATGTAGTTTGTGTAATATTTCATTCAGTGTTTAGGGTCGGATAGAAATAATTTCTCTATAATTTACCGAAAAAATTTGCATGTTTGACCTTCATATTTAATTTCGGTGAAATTTTGATACTATTTTTTTTGCCAAAATGACAAAAGTCGTATTTAGTTTTACATTGTGATATGTAATGGTCTAGCATAGCTATATATCTATTACTTTGCCACGTTGGATTATAAATTTGTGCCACTGCCATAAATGTGATACCTACAGGGTTACAATGTGGGCATCAAAGTGTGAAGGGTGAGTGGAGAGGTATTTCTCGCCATTTAAAAAATGGAGGGGTATATGGAAAACAGCCATTACACCAGCTTCCCCTGTGCCTTGTTGGCACTGACCACATATTGCTTTAGTTAATACCAAATTTTGACAAAGTAAAAATGGTCCATGAAGTGGTAGATCGTCGAATGTCTTACTTAAGATGGGCAGCGGAAACTCCTTGGAAGAAAACTTGAGTCCTTGAATGATCAATATTAGAATCAATCCACTTAGCCCATGTTTTCAATGCAATTCTGTAAGCTTCCATGTGGTCCATGTCTTTGAAAAGCCTACCTCCCACTTCAAAATACTCCCATCTACATCACACATTTAATTAAAATTTCAACTTAAGAATATTATCACACCAAAAATAATATTGTGAACATAAATTAATCAACAATAGAAGACAATGCAAATAAGAATACCTGTGAGTCCACCAGTGATATGAGTTGAAAATTAAGACATCAATTCCTAACCATCTTGAACCAGTACTAATGGAATCTAGCCTCAGTACTCGACCCACTTGTTGAGTCACGACATCTACTAGAAATCCGTTTTTCAACATCATGATTGACAACTCATATTCCTGTAGAAAGCCGAAAAAATAGACAAGGTTGTCAAAAATAAGACCTCATGATTGAAGAACATACCAACCTCTTTTAGAGCTTAGGCCCAACAATAGATGGCAAAGGCTTAAATTTCGGTGTAACTTAAAAATTCAGAATTATTAATATTGAAACAAATCTTCTTGTTGTATATTTTTTAATTTAGATAAATTGAATGAAGTTAAAAGCATAGTTAAAATTAAAATTTGACATTTAAGAAATAGAGAATTTCTTCGTGCAAATATGTTTGATTTTAACAATGTCTATGTTTTTATAGGAAACATATTGAGCTGATCAAGAACTTTCTAATATACATCTCTAAATTATGTGATTGTAGAAACTACAACAATTATAATATTCAGAGCCAAATTCATTTCAATAAGGTGTGATGAAATGCAGTCATTATACCAAAAAACCGAATGATCAACATTTTTATAAAAAGGCACTTTGGAAAGGTGTTTCCACGGATATAGGCTCTGTTTGACAAACAACTGTTAGCTGTTAGCTGTTTATATTAGCTGTTAGCTGTTTGAATCAGTTGTTTGTATTAGCTGTTTGAATTAACTGTTTGTGGAAAAACTGTTTGGTAAAATTAACTGTTTCTAATAAAGTTATAAGACAAAAAGTTAATTCTCCAAAAAGCTAATCTGGACCCAAAAAACTCTTTCAAAAAGTCATTCTACCAAATGCCTAAATTAGCTTTTTGATTGGCACAAACAGCTAATTTTGATCAAAAAAGCTCTTCAAAAAGTTATTTACCAAACACCCCATGATACTTACAGGCAGTACAACTTTTGCTTTCCACTTTCCATGTGAACACCAAGAACTTACAAATTCCACACATCACACGCAGACATACCAACGAAATGCATGAGAAAGAGTAGTATTCTTTGAAAAATTCGACGTAAAATGACCAGATGAAGTGAAGCATAAAAGCAATTTAAACTATAATAGAAAAATGGGCAATTAAGACCAGCATAATTACCGGAATAGAGAAAATAGAGAGAGTGCCTCTATATTCAAGGGTGTAGCGGGCATGTGGTACGGCGGTGTGAAGCATACATGTAAGTGACTCCCATTGGTTGAAGCTCAACGAGTCCCCCACGAACATTATCTTCTTCCCTTTCCATCTCTCCACAAGGACTTTACCGTCGAACCTACAAATTCATACATAATGAACCTCCGGTTGATGTGGATTCAGCTATTGAGTATTCAAACCTATAAAAGCACAATAATTTTGGATCTGTAGATCCAATTTACTATATATAATAACTTTTTATATTTTTAACTTTTCTTCTTTTCTCCTTTTCTTTTTTTATAAAAAAAATTTCCCACAAATGACGCCTCGTAACTTGAATTTATAAACCAAATACACAGTAGTATAATATTCTAAAGGAGTAATTATCGAGTCTTTTTTCAAAAAGAAAGAGAGAAATATAGAAGAGTTTTTCCTACTAAAAATACAAATATGGATAGTCTCGTATAGACCTGTTAAAAATTGACCTGACCCGAAAATCCGACCCGAACCCGCCCGAAAATTTTGGATTTTGAACACGATTTTCTCGACCCGAACCCGAAATAAACCGAACCCGAAAAACCCGTAAATTAGCGGGCCAAACCCGACCCGAACCCGAACCCGCCCGCTTGACCCGAACAATATGTCCTTAGTTCTTTATTTTTCTCTAATTTATCTCTTTTAACAATAATGGTTAGTCATTTTTATTGAATATTTTGAAAAGACATTATATAACTATTGCATCTATTTACAAATTAAACAATAATAACCTTATTTTTTCTTCTCCATTCTTTGAAAATAAAACCGTACACAACTTTTAAATGGCAAAACGTTAAAAATAGATATAAAATTGCATGGAGTAACTATCTAATCTTTTTAAAAAAGTTAATTTAAAAGAACATACGCATTAAAGATGCGAAAGTCATACCATTATATAATTAGTTAAACAAATCTGTCTAATTTTTTAAAATTAATTAATTTGTAATAATTTAAAATTTTGATGTTATAACTGCAAGATAATATCTTGTACTTCTTTTATTTAATTTTATTTGATTTTCGTTCTGACTAGTCTTGAACTATTATATTAACGGTAGAAAAACGACTACCCTAATACGAAAACGACTAGTCGTTTTCGTATTAGGGTCGGTCCATTAATAAAGTTTTACTTGATTGGACATTGATAGGTTAATTAATAAAAATATTAAATCATTAAATAGGTTATTAGCAGTGAAACTGCTACAACCCATTAAAATGCTCTAGACGGGCTGCCCAATAAATGGTCGACGCACTATTAACCTTCTTTTAATATACGGGTCGATCTACTTAAAATTAAATGGGGTTTAATTCTTTACCTGCCCATACAAGATGTTCACATATTATAATAAAATGTTTGAATATTTTAATATTCTTTTGAGAAATTACAATTATTATACATTTTCATTAAATAATGACAATTTTGAGTAATAAATATGCAGAATTTTTGATTTTAAAAAAAGAAAAATAACTCACAGAAAAGGCGCTCTAAACCCGTTGGGTTGATCTGAAACCCGTAAAACCGAAATACACCCGACTCGTATTTTACCCGAACCCGAAATACACCCGACCCGTATTTTATCCGAACCCGAATACACCCGATCCGTATTTAACCCGCCCGTCCGAATTGACAGGTATAGTCTCATACTTGGTGCACTTTTAAACATTAGGATGTTTGGATTACGTTAGACTCTTGAGTGAGATCCACCAAGCCAGATAGTTGTATTTCTAACATCTGTCTAACAATTGACTACTGGGGCCAGGGATGATCACGGCTAGGTATAGTTGGGTTATGCTTCGCCCATATACAATGTTCGTCTCATCGAATCGGGTCATATTGACACAATAAGACACTGAAAGCCTAGTCTTTTTGTCATGGGGCCGGATCCACACTTGTGTAACAGTGCCCCGGTGTCAGGTCGATGAAATTATTTAAAAATTCTAAGCAAGATTTTTGTAATTTTGAAAAAACTTATAAAGTAACACCTACAAAAATTAGTTGATATTATTTATTTAGTTGTGGCATGAATGAGGCGCCAAGGGATATGGTAATGAGTCGGATTTGGGTCGGTCCCATTTGAAATTAGACCTATTTAAATTTTTTGAAACTGGACCTAGATCCGTCCCAAAAAGATGGGACCTAGACTCATATCTTATGAGTATGATGGGTCCATGAGTCCCATCTGTCTTTCACATTAAATTTTTTCCCACATTCTAATGTGAATTACCTCATTTTAAAGGCAAATAAGTTAATTTAAAAGACATGACATTTAACAGAAAAATTCTAGCGACCTGTACCATAACTAAATGTTCTTACTTGCTTCTTATATACCAAAAATAATATTTTAATATAAACCACAAAGGCAAAGTCTATCAAACAAACATAATAAAATAGTTCTTCTACGACCGGCAAAAATCAGAGTGGCTGCAGGATTTACTAGTTTAGAGTTACTTTAGCCAATTGCTTTTGCCAAGTATTTTTTTAAAAACATTGATGGGCCTTATAGGGGTCTAAGGTTGGGTTTAACGGGGTGCTTGGTAGCAACAGCTATTTGAGAAAAAATAGCTCTTTGGGAGGATTTTAGCTGTTTTGATCAAGTTAAACAGCTAATGGGTGTTTGGTAAAGAGTTGTT